>CANXYI010932820.1:0-12427 GCA_948208565.1 Hura crepitans | reverse complement strand
GCCATACCAATGCATAGCCACACTATCCCAGTAGGACAAAAACTCAAAAAGATGAGACCTGAATAGGTAGAGAAAGTGAAAGAGGAAGTAGTTAAGCTACTCAAGGCAAAGTTCATTAAAGAAATAGTCTTCCCCACATGGCTTGCCAATATAGTGCCGGTACCCAAGAAAGATGACTTGAATAAAACATGTCCAAAAGATTGTTGAGACTTGAATAAAGCATGTCCAAAAGATGACTTTCCCTTTCCACATATAGATGTGCTAGTCAATAGTACAGCTATGGCCACCATGTACTCATTCATTGATTGGTTTTCTGGATATAATTAGATTATGATGAAAGTAATAGACAAGTGTAAGACAACTTTCATAGTAGAATGGGGTACATATTGTTATAAGGTGGTGCCTTTTGGACTAAATAATGTAGGGGTAATGTATCAATGGATGGCCACTAAGTGGTTTCATGACATGATGTACAAAGAAGTTGAGGTGTATGTAGATGACATGATGGTAAAATCTATAGAATGAGAAGGGCACTTCGAAGCATTAGAGAAATTCTTTTAGAGGCTAAACTAGTTCAACATGAGGCTTAACCCCAAAAAGTGCATCTTTCGAAGTCACGTTAGGGAAATTACTAGGATTTATAATAAGTAAGAGGGGGATTGAAGTTGATCTAGATAAGGTAAAAGCCATTTTAGATATGCCTATGCCATAATCCAAGAAGAAAGTCAGAGGGTTCCTGGGCAAGGTTTAATACATCAACATGTTTATATCAAAACTCACGATAGTTTGTGAACCTATATTCAACCTACTATGTAAAGGTCAACTAAAGGAATGGAATGGTGATTGTGAGAAAGCATTCCAATTCATTAATGAGTACTTGGTTAACCCTCTAGTTTTAAGACCTCCAAAACTAGGCAAGCCTTTAATCCTATATCTTATAGTGGAAAGGTCTTCAATAGGAGCATTAATCATGCAAGCTGATGAAGCTGGAATAGAAAACACAGTTTATTACTTAAGTAAAAAGCTACTCCCCTATGAACATAAATACACAGAAGTGGAAAAGATATGTTTAGGGGTGATTTAGGCGTCAAAGAAATTGTGACACTATTTCCAATCCTACAAAGTGGAAGCAATAGCAAGACATGACCCACTCAGGTATTTATAATCCGCTCTATCCCTGGTAGGTAAGATGGGATTATGGATATTGCTGCTTCAGGAGTTTGACGTCTCTTACATTACTAAGAAAACCATTAAGGGCTGAGCTATAGCTGAATTCCTAGCTCATCACCCAATCAAAGAGAAGCAGGAAGAATATGAATTTCCAAATGAACACCTGCAAGCAATATAGTAAGAAGGATAGAAAATTTTCTTTGATGGAGCCATCAACCAAAGAGGAGCAGGTGCGGGAGCATTGATCAGTAACCTAGATGGTGAGCAAATGTTCTTGGTAAGGAAACAAGAGTTTTCAGTTATCAATAATATGGCTGAATATGAGGCATGCATTTATGGTCTAGAAACCCTGTATCAATTGGAGGTAAAAGTGGTTGATGTCTATAGAGACTCAATGCTGGTGATCCAACAAGTTAGAGGTGAATGGAAAGTCAAAGATGAGAACTTAGGCAAGTACATCAGAATTCTCATAGACTTTGTTAAAGGATTTGATCAATGCACTTTGCACCATATCCCTAGAGAACAAAACCAAGTTGCAGATGTTTTAGCCACCTTGATGTCGATGTCAAACCTTACCAAGAAGGAATTGTCTTAGCTAATGTATTTCAGTAAGACAAGGTTTCCCACTTATACTGGAATAGTTAGCTCTGCCATTGAGGAAAACCACCTGTAACTATCATGGTATCATGACATACAAGCCTACTTAGAAAAGGGACAATACCCCACGAATGTAACTGAAAAGGATAAAACGACACTTCGAAAGTTGTCCACTCAGTTTATTTCATTTCAGGGCATGCTATATAAGAGGCAGATGGATGAGATATAACTCAAGTATATAGATGAGACAAAATCCCAAAGGGTGCTTAAGGAAGTACATGAGGGAGTATGTAGTCCACACATAAATGGTAGAAACCTAGCAAAGAAGATTATGAGACTAGGATACTACTGGTCAACAATGGAGTCCAATTGTTACAACTTCGTAAAAAGGTGCCACAAGTGCCAGGTGTATAAGAATCTGAGTCACTTGCCACCTAATGACCTAACTAGTTTATCAACCCTGTGGCCTTTCTCAACATGGGGGATCGACATAATTGTAGAAATAAGGCCGTCAGCAGCTAGGGGAAGCAAATTCATAATGGTGGCAGCGGATTACTTTATAAGGTGGGTAGAGCTTGAGTCTTTCAATAAATTGGGGGCAAGACAGATGGGAAAATTTATTAAAAGAAATATTATTTATAGGTATGGTTTGCTGCAATAGATTATCTTAGACAACGGAGTGCAGTTTGAGGGAGAGACTAGACAACTTCTTCAAAAGTATGGAATTCAACAACATAACTCTTCTCTGTATAGACCATAAGCTAATGGAGTGGTAGAAGCTACTAATAAAAATGTCAAGAAAAGTTTGCAAAAGATGACCGTCACCTATAAGGATTAGGCAGATATGTTACCATTCTCATTATAGGGATACAGAATGACAGTTAGGATATCCACCCAGGCTATGGCTTATTCACTAGTGTATGGCATGGAGGCAGTGCTGCCAATTAAGGTAGAGATACCTTCCTTAAGGGTAATATTAGAGGCAAACATACCCTAAGTAGAATAGGTCAAAAGCAGGTACAATCAACTGGCATTAATAGATGAAAAGTGGCTTAAAGCTCTCTATCACATGTAATTGTACTAAAAAAGAATTACGAGAGCCTACAATAAGAAGGTCAAACACAGAACCATAAGAGAAGGGAAAGTCTAAACCTAATTGGGAAGGCCCTTACATAGTTAAGAAGGTGCTTAAGCATAGGGGTATCAAGATTTCAGTTTTAAAGGGTAATGACTTTTCAGAACTAATCAATGCAGATAGGCTAAAGAAGTACTTCTGCTAAAAAAATGTCCGTTAAGCTGAAAACCCAAATAGGGTAACTTAAACAAAAATTAGGACGCCCCGATGAGGTGACAACCCAACAAGGTACTTCATGCAAAAGTTAGGGGATCAAAGAGAATATTTCCAATCAAGAAAACCTCTCGAGGCTGATTAGTAATAATAGTACTATCAATGGAAATTAACACATTCACCAAGATTAATGGGCTTAGTTTTAAATTCAATCAATTACAAAAAGGCTTTAGTTTTGATCACTAACATACAGATTCCCATTCAAGAAAGGGTCATACAAGTAACTAAATTCTATACACATTGTTTCTTTTCAAAACTAGAAGCACTATCTTTAGTTTTCCTTTTTAGTGATAGCGATCTATTGTCTTTAGCATCACTTAAAATCCACTTGTTGTAAGAATCATCTATATAAATGGTGTTGATTATGTAATTAGGCATATCCCTCAGGATAGCACGTTGCTTTCACAAGTTAGAGAAAGAGCATAAAAAGTGACGAGTTAGAAGGCCACCGCAAAACCTAAGAGGCCCAGTAGGTATCCTATGCATTAAACCGAACTGTTGCAGGATGTATAAAGGGCTGTAAAAAGTAGCATACCTCAACCTGATCAAGGGCACATAACCTATATGACAAGATAGGGTAAAATGGCTGACCTTCAACTAAAGGCACCTCCATCGCACAAAAACAACCATGTCGAGCCATGAAAGCCACTGATCGAAGGAGTCACACTTTAGAGTGAGCTTCCTTTCACAATGGTGATAGGGGCCATACTTAGCCCAGAGTCTTTTAGGTGGTGGAACTATTAACCCTAATTTCTCTTGTAACTAAATCTAAAAAAAAAAGAGAGAGGCCTAGGTTTGAAAATCCACAAAGGACCACTTAAGCAAAAATTAGGCAGACCCACTAGTATGAAAACCCAATAGGGCATACTAGGCAAAAGTTAGGGTCATAACAAAGCTCATAGTATATACCTATAAGAGAAGTGGGCTCCTCACCATGAAGTCAACGTCCCCTCCTATTAAGGAGTCTAAACCACAAATGGTCTCAGCTAGGAAGATGCTAAAGGGGTTATGACTAGAGCATGTTGCATTGAGAAGGTGAAGAACCTTGAAGTCACAATGTTTATCGTGAAAAGTAACACTCAGATAACTTCTGAGAAGGCATAGCAGGATACATTTTGCCTATTCCACTAAGTCAATGGAGATCTGATGAGCGTAATCTAAGATTACCTATAAAGAAATTGAGCCTACCCTTAGTACTATTTTATGACATATAATGGGAGAAAAGCCTAGAGCTAGAACAATATCCAAAGGGTAGCGATCCTTAAATGAAAGCAAGGCTAAAGGGGTAGTAGGAGCAATTTTGTATTCCAAGATAGCCATAAACTCCTTCAAGGTTGGGCATACTTCTTGTTGACTGAAGGTGAAGACATGAAAAATAAGGTTCCAATGTCATGCAATAGCCTTTAAGAACTCAGGGTCAATTCGAACTTTGTTCAAAAACTTAAGCACCGAAAAAGGGGTGAGAATGGGCGAAGCCTAAGAAGCTTTGGATTCTAAAATCCTAAATAATTTTCAGGCAAAAAGGGGACATGACGTAGAGAATAAGGTGAGATGACCAAACAAGGGAAGGGTATTTATATGTTAAGGCATGCTATTCCTTTTCCTATTGGGAATAGGAATCTAAAACACGCGAGGAGGTTTGTATAGACCTACGTATGGCATTGAGGTCCATGCGGACCAATAAATCGACACATATATCACTCCCATATCAGGTCCATGGGCAAACTCATGCAAAGTCTACATGGACTAAGTTCTCAAAGTCTACATGAACTAAGTCCTCTAAGTCTACCTTGACTAAGACAACCCTTCTAGGTCCATATAGACCAAGGTATCCCATTAAAGCTTGAAATAGATGAAAGCACTAGGCTCATTTAATAGCATGAAAAGGGAATAAAGCATTCAAGATTAAATGAAATGCAAAGATGAAAGAGTTTAAGAAGGGAAAGGTCAAAATGTATCATGTTCAAAAGTACCATGAGTTTTATCTCCAAACAAAAAGGAGGCCTCACATCATGCCTTCATACAACAACTATAATAAAAAAAAAGAGAGAGGCTATCTTCAAGTCTAGCTGTCAAAGTTATCCTCTTCCTCTGTGTCCTCATTCTCGAAAGAAATCACTAGCCTCTCAACTAACTTATAAGCTCTAATCTTTCTTCAAGCTTCATATAAGGCCACTACACTCCTGGACAGTTTGTTCTGCAAGAAGAGTGAAGGATTAATGTAGCATTGCATATATATAACATATATAATGCACACATGTAGCATAACATACATGTAACACAATGTATATAGCATAAAATGTAACACATATAATATGAATAGATAACTCAATACACATGGCATATGTACAGACATAGATAACGTAAGCATAACATGTACATACACAGATAACATAAGCATAACATGTAACATAAAAGGTACATAGGTAACATATACAATAGGTATGCACTTACCTTCAGCACCTGTGTCTCATTGATCATAGCCCTCTTAAAAACCTCCATGACTCAAGTAGTCCTCTCCACTAGAGCCTTCTTCATCTGATCAGAGAAAGCAAGATGTAAGCCATGTGTAATAAGAAGATTCCAATGACATGAATTGCAAAATTGATGATCTTACTAGCATTGTATCCTCAGGATCAAAGGCCACAGGCCAACTCTCCTCAATGCAAAGCTTGGTAGAAGAAAGTTTCCCATCAACACCATAGCACATGTAGCTCAGCTTAGGCACATCCACCAGCATCCCTATCACCTCACCAGGAAAAGACGTCAGGCCAGCTGATGATCCTAGAGCATAAGCAGGTGAAGGTAAGAATTGAAAACCCGAGGAGCCGGATGCAGTCCTTGGCCACTTTCTTGAAGAGGATAGACCAGCCTAGGGACAGTAGTGGGCTATAGCATGACAACACACAAGTTAGGAAAATATCACGAAAAAGTCATTAAAACATAAGAATTTCACTTGAGGTGGAAGAGGCCTAAAAGTGTAAAGAACCCGAGGAAGTAGGTGAGTAGAGGCCCAAGGAGCATAGCCCTCATCGCCATCTTCCACCAGAGTAGCTCTAGAGAACCTGACGGTTATCCCTTACACGAGATCCAAATCATTAATAGACCTCCTCAAGAGCATGGACTCAAGAGGATATAAAGGGATAAGACACACATCAGGACCCAGGTGCTAGCTGACTACCCTCTCTCCTAAGAACCAACAGTATGTTTTTGGAGTAGTCAGCATCAGATGCTGAAAAGACAAGCCTCGAATAAAGCATAGAGGGAGAGGTAACTCATTAATGGGAAAGACCCACCAGGCCAAATCAACTTGCACAGGTAAATATTAATATGTAAACAATCACTAATAAAGATATTTTCTCTATGTAGGAATTACTCTCGTCTGTCCAAGCATATGAGCTAAGGTACTTGCAGTACTATATCAAAGACGCCACATTCCATGGACCAGAGTCAGGCTGAACCTATCTATCCATCACTAGATAGTGACATGGCATGTCTAGATCACAAGGGCAAGCTAACAAGTGAAGCTCATAAGCCCATACCTAAGAATAACAAAAGAAGGAAGTTAGTTATAAAACCTTGAAGAGAAAGCACAAAGAAAGAAGAGAGAATTGACTTACTAAGATGCCAGACATGAAGCCCTAGATGAAGTGATGGCTCTTCTGAGTTTGTACAACCATATCCAGACTCTGGAACATCTATCCCAAGGATGAATTGCACTAATTCTAGCTCCCCGTTTTATCAAACTCCTTTAACACTAAAAGAAAACTCTAACTCATGATGCCATTAGCATTGGCAAATAAGGTGATGCCCAGTAAGTACAAGATGAAGTAATGGATATATTAATCCACCTCTAACTCGCTTGAGGGGGACTCCTCACCCCATCTCTCTTGAAGGTTGGTGCAATGAATACTACTGGCCCTATCTTGAGGAACGAACCCTAACAACTCTTTCACTACCGGCAATCATAGGGAAGGATGTTGGTAACAAGCATTGAAGGCAATGGCATGACTAGTGCAAGGTGCCCCAGTAATGAATTCCCAATCAAATGGCATGATCGTTAGCTCACCAAAAGATAAGTGGAAAGTATGGGTGGTATCCATCCACCTATCGAGCAATGCCCACAAAGGCCTGTAGGTCGTGGTAAAAATCTCCACCCATAAGATGATCGATGAAGGCTTGAAAACCCATCACACGCACCTTGTTCTTCACCGCTGCAGACATGGTGGAGTACCACTGCTATAGACCAGAAAGAGTGCCCCCACACTTAAGGCATGTCTATAAAAACAAATAAATAAGGAATCAGGAAAACGAAGTCCGCACGGACCAAAACTTTTATACCAAAAGTCCATACGGACCAAAAGGAAACAGGTAAATAAGTCTGCACGGACTAACTATGGAGTCAAAAAGAGTCAAACTTAGGTCCGTATAGACTAACTATAAGTCAAATTCAAGTCCGTATGGAAGTATTCAAAGTAAAAAATGGTCAATACTTAGTCCGCATGGACCTCACATATAAAATGTCTAATATGACCATTGGAATAGATTTGAAAATAAAAAAAAAATTATAGGTCCGTACGAACTAACAATCTCAAGGAACTAAGTCTGCACGGACTTGTCGTGCCCTAGCCTACTTAGTTCGTATGGACTTATCACACCAAAAATCTCTCAGAACATAAAAAAATGGGAAGAACCAAGCAAAATCAGTGAAAAACACACAAAGACTGAAGGACACTCTTATGGGTACACTTCGGAGCACGCATGGTGGGCCAAATCCACCAAAAGTGGAGTTAGATCACTAATGCCATGCCATTGATAGGTGCGGCATTCTTAGGTTTGTTCACGGTAATAGCAGGGATGAAACCAACTAGAGTTAGCATCAAAATGTCCTCTGGCAGAGGAGGAGAAGGCATAGATCCTATTCCCTATGAAAGAAGGATCACTGTCAGCACTTCTTCACCATTGAAAGAGGAGGAACTGAAAGCATTTTCGATGTAGGAGGCCATAGTAAGAGTGTTTGTCTGAGAGATTAAGGGGAAAATAGAAGACTAAAAATGAAAGAAATGAGAAACGGAGAAGAAAAAGGGATGGTTATATTGCTAACACGATAAGTCCACACAAACTTTCGCGACATAAGTCCACACGAACCATATCTCTTATAGGTCCATATAGACCTACTCAGTGATAGTCTACAAAAGTTGATCATAAGTCCACACAGACGAATACTTGAATGTCCACATAGACCTAGAGCCATCAAAATCTGAGAAGCTAAATTCATTTTTCTTCTATCAAAACTAACATTTCATTTCTTCCTTATAGGATCAATTTAGAATTTTGAAGTTGAGAACCAACTCTGAATCCAAATTCAGTAATTTTTAGATCAACCCTAAGTTCAATCCATCATTCAAGGATTAACTCTGAGTTCAATCCATTAACCTTGGATTAACATTGAGTTCAATCCACCAATCTTATATCAACATCAAAGTTCAATCCCCTTTAAGGATCAATGACAAAGTTCAATCTATAAATTCCTAGATTCAGCCTCACAAGCTAATCCATTATATTCTTAGGTTCATGCCTCATAAGATAATCCATAACTGATGTCAGAATCAAATCATACCTAGAAACAGCATGTGCAAAGAAATAATTTGATAGGTAAGTATCCCTAATTGAGGAACTTTGTTATGTATTGTTAAATACATAGCACACACCAAAGTGGGGGTAACTATAGACACCTCACCTTGACCTATGATGATAGCCAAAGATGAGCTCTTAAGCATAGTACAAAAAGCCACTAAGACATAAGTCTGCAAGGACTTACTACTTAAGTTCGCACGGACTAACCATAAAAATAGGATAGAGCTTGACCCATGAAGATCACGAACCATCACCTCAGAAAACTTAGTCCGCACGAACTACTAAGGATAAGTCCACACGGACATGCCGTTGGGAAAAATAATCCGGATAAAAATACTACCTGTTTAGTCTAGGAGTCAGAATCCTTGAAGGATTAGGACTTTCTTCTAGACGAAAGGGGTAGGAAAACCTAGGAAAAAAAGTATAAATACTTCTCTACATCAATAGAAAAGGGGTTTGAAAACCAAAATTCAGAAATAATCACAAGCACAAGCATTCTAGTGGCTGAAGGCATTAAAGGCTTGGTAATACTTGTTATAAAGAAGAACTCAACCATCCTCACTTGAACCAAAAGTCTTTTTGTGCTAGTGCTTGAAGAGATCCTTTTATCTAGGTAATATCTGAGGTCCATAGATGAAATCTCTAATGTCATTTCTGAGCCAATGATCTTCGAAATTATTAGTATGTGAGGTGATACTCTGCTATCCCCATTCCTATTAATGATGAGTAGGCTAATTATATTTGAAGTATAGAACATAGGATTGATGCTCGTAGTCAGTATTTAACATGTTATATAACGTCAAATTTATTACATGAATCTGATCATACATGAGATTAAGTCTGCATAAACCTAGTATCTTTAAACAAAAGCATTAGGTTAGTCTGCACGACCTTGTTTCATGCATGCTAATTAGGTCTCTTAGTTCACATGGACTTATAATTCCATAAGCTTGATTATTACTCTTATGATACCGTGTTACATATAGAATATTTGATGTAAAATAATGCATATATCCATGAATGATGAAAACATGTGTTTAAGTGTATTAAACTGGATAATGGTCTGCATGAACTCCCTATCACAAGGGTTATATGTCCGCACGAACTTATAAGTGACAATTTACATTATAGCCTCCCAGCGTGTGTTTCGTTGCTATAATTCATGATATATAATGCATCTATGTTAAGTATGTTTGTCATTCTGTTCATTCATGTATTAATAACCTTGATCCAACTTGTTTCGCTTTGACATCTTCTGAGTTGTTGACCGAACCTTACACTGGAGTGAAAGCATAAGACAGATAGTAGGCCTATTTTAGGACTATAGCTTACCTCTTTGGTCTTGTACTATTTATACTTCTTTACTTATTTTTGGGCTGTAATAGCTAGTAAATAACTTGTTTTACACGCTAAAACCTAACATTCACATTAAACTATTTTATACATAATTAACCGATGTTTTCTAATAAAATGGTTTTAAGTTTTCTTTAATCAAAAGTCACAATTACATGTATTTTAGTAAAGGCCAATCTCCTAGCGATGGGAGTTGGGCAATTACCGCCAATTCCTATGGAATTATAGGTAATTGTCAGGTAAATTGACAATTAATGAATGACCCATTTTCTAGATGTATAATATAAATTATTTTATTATTTAAATACTGTAATTTACTTCTATACATGGAAAGGTGATGCAATTTAAATTAAGAATGATGTATGCTTGAATGATAAGGGATTGATAAAAATTACAATATACTTGGACAACATATTATTAGGGCATAAATAAGATCTAAAATTTTGAACCTTTTTGGCACAGAAGATCAGAGGTCTTGGTGTAGAGGCCAAGTGGCGACTCCACAAACCACTCTCGTCCTCGGTAAAAATACATAATCTCTACACTTAAATAGTCCCCTAACTTTCTCTCTATTATCCCATTACTCCCTTACCTCTATTTCCTTTATATTTAACCCTCTAAATGATCCCTTATTTTTACTTCAAATTTTACTCATAATTATGTTATAATTTGTACTTCCATTCAATAAAGTCAGTGTCCCAGATCTTAGAAAAACATTATTCACATCTCGGGAAGTACTATTCATAACATCGGGATTTTTTTAGCGTTATAATATAATTTGTTGCAACCTTTAATACAAAAACAATTCATCTATTACTTTATTCTTTACTCTTCTATTTTGTACATTTTTTTTTACATATACCTATCCTTTAACCTTTTTTCTACTCCTTTTATTATAGTTTACTTAGTAGCCTTGCTTTTTACTACATCTTATCTTATGTTTTAGATTGTATACTGTAGGATAATTAACTTATGTCATTTTTAATCTATTATATTTCTCATATAGAATTATGTATAATAAAATTTATATGCTCATGCATTTGTTTTGAGATTCCTTATTCATTTGATTATACTTTTCATATTATTTATAATCACACACACACATATATATATACACATTCATATCTTTCTTTTACTTATAGCTATCATTTTCATATTTCTTTTCTTTATTCAAGAATATGTATCATTTTTATATTATTAGATTTACTAAGTTTCCTTTTTCTCAATTATACACACACGCACATACACATATACACCGACACTTAATTATCCAAATTTGTTCTAAACATGTTATTAATAACACATGCATTTTATATTTATAATGGCAACCTATTTATACATAGCCTCTATGAAATATCATAATTATAAATCAATGATAAAATCCATTATATGCAATTCACCACAAAACATTATTCACGATAAATAATTTATGTTTTATGATATCCATAATAATATATTGATTCTCTTTAATCATGTTATTTACTTATCATAGACCATATTTGATATATAACATTTTGATACTTAATAATGGAATATTAGCCATAAAGGCCTTATCGATTGTGCAGTGGTGCATAAAATGACACTAAAGTGCCCTAGTAGCTGCTAAACTCCCTAGTTGACTGGTCAACCTATCCAATCTAGATTGTCCAACTCATGTGGGCTATTATCAGTTCTCATTGTGTTTCACCTAATCAAAGTGATTTATGCAAGCTCAACAAGTCATTTAGCCAACATATTCACTTTCCAATCCTTTTTCATGCCATTTAAACATCATAAAGTGTTGTATCATTTACATGATAAGCTTTAACATCACATTTCCATTAAATAATCATATTAATAAAACTTTCATAGTTCATGATTATGTTACTTATGTTCACCATAAGCAAATTCATATTCAAATTCACATCATATTAATGTTACTTGTAAAACATACGTCATCATTTAGTTTTACTATTTACATTTTATGTCTTAGAATTTCTATATTCATGTACTCACTTGTAATACTTTTAATTAATTCCCTTAAATTTCTATTTAATCATATAGTTTTATTTCATATTCAATTACATATTATTTTGTATGATACATATTGCTTAATATATAAATTATATTGCTATTTCCATTGTCCTTAATTCTTCATATTAATAATCATTTATTCTTACAAATTTCCTCGATTCATAATGTCTAAATATTTATTTATAATCTTTCTTTATTTAGATTATAATTGCTCTTTCTATATGTCTTTATTATTATTAATATTTAAGGATTAGAATTTGTATTAATTATATATATATATATATATATTTATTTAATTTATTTAACTAG
>CANXYI010932542.1:0-14359 GCA_948208565.1 Hura crepitans | reverse complement strand
CTATTTCTATGCATAAGTAAGGATAAGTAAGGTACAGCTTCATAATGTGTGCAACCAGAGTTCAAAGGATAGTTCACAGAAGGTTGTTATGTATATATGTTGTATAGCTTTTGCACTCATTATACTATGGTGGGAATAGATATCTTATGTATCGATGGTATATATATATATATATATATGTCATGGACTGTATTTTTTAATATGTGTACTATCAGACTATGTTGACGTGTGATTGCTTTTACTTTATGATGTGGTATTTGAGCAAGAGGTTTTAATTTATGATTTTCTAATTATGGCTTGAGGCCTATGTTGATGATTGATAGATATATAATGTTAGGTGTATATTTGGGGGAACCAGAAGAGTCTAGGAGATATGAGATATTTTTTATTGAAGTGTTTTACATGTGTTAAATTTTTTAGGCTAGTCACTTAGATAGCTATTATGCTCCCACATTTAAGTAAGAATCTAAGAAGTTTGTAAATGTTTATTTGTGGTATAAATAGTCTTGTAAGACCTTAGGTTGAGCTTAGGAAAAGACAGAACAAGTTTTTGAGTTAAGCTGAATCAAATAATTAGAATTTGGTAAAAGTTAAATGAATGAACCGAGTGAGTAATTTCAGGATGGGTGACCTAGCGAGAAGTGCACTACTTATTGGGTTTTCTTTAGGAATCCAATAAGAGGTGTTATATTCTATAGTGATAAAGCATAATTTTAATGTTCCAAGGTAGAGTACATGAGTGCAATTGTTTATGTTTCAATTCCTTTAAACTGTTATGTTGTATGAGGCTGATAGGTTATTCCTTTTGCAGTAAGCAAATGGATGATCAGGTACTAGAAGGAGGGGTCAAGAAAGTGGCTAGTTTTGCATTTACAACTATACAGGAGGTAGGAAATGCATTAGTACCTAAACCTAGTGATGTTGTAAAGTAGCCACAGCCACAAGTGCCTATTTAATAGTAGGCAGAAGCATCTCTTGCTCTGTTAGAGTAGATAGTGAACTTGCTTAGACATACTCCTACTGCTAATCCACTTTTATCTCCATCAACTTAAGTACTACCTTTACAACTAGCTCCTCTATAGAAAACTCCTTTAGAAAGGTTGAAGAAAATGGGAGTTATTAACTTCCTAGGGAGGAAGGAGGATGATGCTGCTAGAGCAGAGTACTAGATAGACCGAACATTCAAAATTTTAGAGCAGCAAAATTGTACAGAAGAAGAAAATTATCATTGTTCCACTTATCTTCTTCAGGAAGAAACTTACAATTGGCAAAACACTATCAAGAGGAGAAGTACACCTATAGACATGACATGGGAATTTTTCCTTAAGGAGTTCAAGAAAAAATGCATACATGACTCCTATAAGGATAAAAGAAGATAGGAATTCCTTGATTTGAAGCAAGGAAGAAGAACAGTGCTAGATTATGTGAAAGATTTTACCAAGCTATTGAAGTATGCTGAAGAGTTCACTCAGAATAAAGAAGAGAAATGTAAGAGATTCTTAATAGGGCAGAATGTAGAGCTAAGAATGTAGATAGCAAACCCTAAAGAGAATGATTTTATAGTGCCGATGGCAGATGCATATGATATAGAATAAATGATGTAAGAGAAGAGGGATTTCATCTAAAGGAAGAGGTAGTTTATTATGGGACAGTTTAGTGTAGTGCCAAGGGATGGTAAGAAAAAAAAAAGGGTCAATCATAGACACAGTCACAACCTAGGCCTTAGTATTAGTTAGGGTATTAGGGAAAGAGATAGGCACAATCCTAGAGATATAGACATGCTTCTACGGGTAGACCCCAATTGCCTCCTCAAGTTAATAGTGCTCCTAGTATAGGGGGTAATAAAAATGGACCTATAACTTTTACTACCTATCAGAAGAGACAATAAGGGTAATGTAGACTTTCCAAATGAGGAGAGTGTTTCAACTGTGGTGCTAGAGATCATTACAGAAGAGAGTGTCCTCAAAGACAGTCAAAGGGTGCTTAAACATAGGCATCTAATGTTGCACCTCAAAATAAGGGTTAGAGGTAGAACAGAGGAGAGAAGCCTAGTGCTAGGTAGGGTATAAGGTCTGAGGCTCATGCTTTAGCTAGGTAGAATGCTATAAGAGCTAGAGAAGAGGCTGTAGCACTAGATGTCATAACTAGTACTTTTTATTTATTTGATGTTCCAGTTTTGGCTTTGATAGACCCTGGTTATACACATTCATATGAATGTATTGCATAAGCACATAATAGAGGGTTAGAGCCTAAACATGTTAATATAGATATTAGAGTTAATAATCCTATAAGATAGAGTGTGATGGTTAAAAGGGTATATAGACAATGTCCTATAGTGATTTAAAGATATCAATTCTCTATTGATTCGATTGACCTACTATTCCATGACTTTGATGTGATCATAGGAATGGATTGGCTAATTGAGCATCAAGCCATCATTGATTGTAGACATGAGAAATTAACCCTTTAGACTACAGAGGGATAGATAGTGACAGTGGATAGTGAGAGAAGTCTTTTGAAAAATCTTATCTCTACTGTTACAGCATAAAAACTTCATTGAAAAGGGTATAAAGCATATCTACCTTATGCCACTAACATGAATGTTCCTAGTTCCAATCTTGAACATATCGCTATTATTTTTGAATTTTTTGATGTATTCCCTAATGAGTTGCTAGGTTTACCACCTAAGGGAGAAGTTAACTTTGAAATTAAGGTATATCCTAGTACACCTCTAATATCCATTGCTTCGTATCGAATGGCACCTATCGAATTAAAAGAACTGAAAGTACAGTTGGAAGATCCATTAGACAAGGGTTTTATTAATCCTAGTGTATTTCTTTGGGGATCACTTATGTTGTTTGTAAAAAAGAAAGACGAGTCGCTCTGACTATGTATTGATTATAGATAGCTAAAAAGGATGCTTATGAAAAACAAATATCCATTGCCCAAAATAAATGATCTTTTTGATTAGTTGAGAGGTGCAAGTGTATTCTCTAAGATTGATATGAGATTTGGGTATCACCAGTTGAGAATCAAAGAGGCTGATATTCATAAAATTACATTTTAGGACCCAGTACAGGTATTATGAATTCTTAGTGATGCCATTTGGACTCACTAATGCACCAGTAACTTTTATGGATATGATGAATAGGGTTTTTCAACCTTATTTGGACCAATTTATTACGGTGTTCATAAATGATATTTTAGTGCATTTTAGAAAAAACGAAGAGCATGACCAGTATCTCAGGGTTGTGTTATAGTCTCAAAGAGAGAGACACTTATATGCCAAGCTCAATAACAGTGAGTTTTGGCTGAATAAAGTTTCTTTTTTGAGGCATATAGTTTCAGCAGAGGGAATCAGAGTTGACCTTAGTAAAGTACAAGTGGTGATAGAATGAGAACTCCTAAGGAATATGATTAAAATAAGAAGTTTTCTAGGATTAGCAAGGTATTATTGTAGATTTGTGAAAGGGTTTTCTGTCATTGCTACACCTTTAACTAGACATATCTAGAAGAATGTGATATTTGAATGGGATGATAAATGTTAAGAAAGTTTTGAGAAATTGAAAAAGATTCTAACAGAAGCTCCTATCCTGATTCAACCTAAACAAGGTAAGGATTTCATAGTGTGTAGTGATACATAACTGAATGGTTTAGGTTTTGTGTTGATGTAGGATGGAAAGGTAGTAGCATATGCTTCAAGAATAGTTAAAAGCCACTTGAGAGGAATTATCTTACCCATGATGTAGAGCTAGCTACTATTGTTTTTGCTTTGAAAATATGAAGGCACTTTCTATATGGTGAAAAATGGTATATTTATATAGATTATAAAAGTCTAAAATACCTCTTTACTTAGAAGGAACTAAACTTAGGACAGAGAAGATGGTTGGAATTAATAAAAGATTACGGTTGTCTAATTGATTACCACCTGGGGAAAGCAAATATGGTTGCAAATGATTTGAGTAAGAAATTCATGGTAACTCTGAAAAGCCATAAATGCCAGACTATAGTATACTTCAAAAAATGTTATATTAGTTGAGATGTAGGTGAAACCAGACTTTAAATAGTAGATTAAAAAGACTTAGTAAAAGGATGAATAGTTTGTTTAGATGGCAAGTAAAGTTAAAGAGGGGAAGGCCACAGGGTTTGAGTTAATAGAGGATAGATATCTATATTAGTAGAACAGGTTATGTGTACCTAGTACAGATAATTTGAAATTATAGATACTAAAGGAAGGTCATTAAGCTCCATATTCTATGTATCCTAGGAGCATAAATATTATTGGTGGCCTAGTATGAAAAGAGATGTCAACAGGTAAAATTTAAACACCAGGTTCCTTCTAGATTACTGCATCCTATAGTAATACCAGAATGGAAATGGGAAAAGGTGACCATGGATTTTGTGATGGGTTTACCTATGATTAGTGGTAAATGTGATGTTGTATGGGTGATTATTGACAGGTTGACAAAGATAGCTCACTTTTATTTGGTCAGGATGGATTATTCTTTAGAGAAGCTAGCTAGAATGTATATGGATGAAATAATTAAACTTTATAGTGTGCCAGTGAACATTATTTTTGATAGAGATCCTCATTTTACTTATAGATTTTAGAAGAAATTTTAGGAAGCATTAGGCACTGGACTAGTCTATAGTATAACATGTCATCCTTAGATTGATGGACAAACAGAGAGGGTGATACAAGTACTCAAGGATTTGCTGTGAGGTTGTGCAATTGAGTTTAAAGGTAGCTAGGATTAATACTTATATTTAATAGAAATTTCCTATAATAACAGTTATCAGTCCAGCTTAGTAATGGCACATTATAAAGCTTTGTAAGGAAAATGATGCAGAACTCTTTTGTGTTGGAGTAAAGTTGGGTAGAGTAAAATTTTTGATGTTGATCTGATTAAAGATGCATAAGAGAAAGTGAAAGTGATCAGAGATAGATTGGAAGCTGCAGTTGATAAATAGAAATCATATGCTGATCTAAAATGTAGGGACATGGAATATACAGTTGGGAAAAAAGTGTTTCTAAAAGTTTCTTTGAGGAAGAAAGTGTTATGATTTAGGGAAAAAATGAAGCTGAGTCCCAAATTTATCAAACCCTATGAGATTACAGAAAGGGTTAGACCACTAGCTTATAGACTATTATTGCCACTTAAGCTATAGCAAATTCATGGTGTTTTCTATGTATCAATGCTTAGGAGGTATAGGTTGGATCCATCACATGTGATTCCGATGACAGATATTAAGGTATAACCTGATTTGAGCTGTGAAGAGGAGCCTATATAGATTTTGCCTTGTGAAGTGAAATAACTAGGAAATAAATCCATACCACTTGTCAAGGTGTTGTTGAGACATCATAATAATTAAGAGGCTACATGTTTACATCATGTAATTTTGAGGATGAAAGTTTCTTAAGACGGAAAGAACTATAATGCTCAAGCATTGAGGCTCTATGAATAGTGCTACTAGGTTTGTGAAGTGTTCCTGGGGTGCTAGGTCACTTGAATCGAGGTAGTGGCATTAGTCATGAAACTTCAAGGGGTTTTAAAATGTTTGAAAAGGCAAAATTTAAAAATTTATTAGAATCAATAATTCATTTCAGCTTGCAAGCTATTGATCTGTGTAATAAAAATTAAGTGGACTGATAATGACTTAGGATGTGCTTGGATGGACCCTAAAATATCGTACCTTAAAGCTTAAAAATTCCACTAAGTCTATTAGTGAAAGAATTTTTGAATTTCGATGTCATTTGCAGATTCTCGTAATTTTTAAGGTTGGCATGTAAATTAAGGTAGTCTAAAAATTACCCTATGGAAGGAATTTGGCAACTAAAATTTACAACCATGTAATGGGGATTAAATGATGAATTTTAAAATAAATGATGTAATTTTTTGAGGTCCCTATGTTTTTTAAAAATTTCCTAAAGTTTCTACAGAAATCGAGCCATTAAGGGATGGTTTAAGAGGTTATGAGACCCACTTAGACCATGCTAGCTAGCTTAAAGACCATGACACATGTCCATGATTAGTGGCAAGTGTCCAAATCCATTAAAACAAAGAAAAAAATTTCCTTTCCCCTTTATTTCACCTTCGTTTTCATTACATTTTGCAAATTCTCATCACCTAAATTCATTTTGGTGTGTTAGGGATATGAGGGAAAAAGAATTACTAAAAAAAGGACTTTCTATGAATTAATTAAAAAATCTATAAATTTTCATGGTTAGAGGCAGTCTAATAAGCAGGCTTAGGTGAGTTTTCATGCCTTCTCCTAAATTTTCTTGGTAATTTTTGGGCTGTAAATGGCTACTTGAGGAGCCTAACATCAAAGAGTATATGTTTGAATGGTTTTTAAGGTGAATTAAGGAGCAAAATTGGTTGAAGATAGGCGGAGAAAGCTACCGTGAAATGGTGGATTGAGGTGTTTTGGGAAGCTTGAGGTGTTATCCTTGAAAGGTAATTGAATGTTGGCATTTTTCTCTTGACACTTTATCTCTCCAAGCTAGAAATGTGCATTTAAGATTACTTGCTTTAGTGTCTAAATAATGGCAGCTTCAAGATTTCATGAAATCTTTTAAAAAAATTATCAATTGAAGTTTGAAATAAAATCTTGATTGAAAAAAATTTACTCATCATGTGTGGATGGTTTACTAAGCGAGAGGTAATGAGCTAGTTGTGGTATGTATGTGTATAATTATTTTTGCTTTACATGTGATTTAAGAGAGTATACTAGTACTTAAGGTATGACTAACATCTATATGAGGTTAATAATGCTTGAAAAAATATTATGACATGTGTTGAGATTAAGTAAGGTATGAATATATGAAATTCTAACTTGGCTGAGACCTAAGCTATGAATAAGTCATATAAATTGACATGAAGATGCATTTATATGTGTACATATGTGTTGAGACTATGTATAAAGGTTAGAATGTATAAGAAATGTGAAGAAAATGTATGAATAAGATTCACATACCACTATACCTGAGAGCTATATGGATGGAAATATTAAATAAATTTTTTTGACTTTTTGATGAATGAATAGGTACCTTAAAGCTTGAAATATGGAATATGAAATGGCTATGTTTTTTAGGTTTTACTTGAACATAAACATGGAATGACCATGGAAAATATAAATCATGGAAATAGACTATGAAGAACATGATGATACTTAAATATGAACTTAAGTAAGATGACCTAAAGAATTACCTAAAATGAGTATGTAATATGACATGGCAATAGACCTAAAAATTTGCCTTAAAGGGCTATAATGCCATGAATGGATGAACTAGCTTAAAATCCTAGTTGTAGCATTGAGAATGGCCTATTGTGTGTTCATAATATGCCTATGAACCATGTGAACTGAATGATGAAAACAACACTAAAAGAGAACAAGGGTTAGACCTAAAACTAGCAATCAAAAGCAATGAGATAACCTATAACTGTCCATTTTTTATCCAAAAATACAACTGAACCAAAAATACACCTAGATAGTAAATGGCAATAACATGAGAATTAATTATGTAATAAAAGAAAGCCTAATATACCTTAAATATTGCTACCTATAGAACTTAACACAATCATGGAAATTTACCTAGTACAGCCTAATTATGGCTATACCAGACCAGGCGAAAATTGGACTGTGAGATAAAAATAATATATATCTATTTTTCACTTAAGAATATTATAAAAGTGTAATAAGTAAAGAAATAAACATAAATTTAGTTAATGGCCCATTAGTTAGACACCCACTAGATTGGTTGACTTGTTAACTTAAAGATTTAGTGGCTGCTACATTATTTGATTTTTAGGTAGGATCGATACAGCATTATAGGTCCATTTTAAGCCGCTATACTAGTCTATTATGTAGACACTCATGTGCCTTTGCACACTTGATGACATATACCTCATTTTACCGGTGCAACGGCTATAGAGATTATGATATTTTTATTGAGGATGAGAGTGGCTAGTGGAGTCACCACCTAGCCTCTACACTAGGATCTCTGATCTTCTGCACCAGAAAGGTTTGGAATTTTAGATCTTATTTATGCCCTAATGATATGTTATCCATGTATATTGTAACATTTATCACTCCTTCAACAATCAAGCATAGATCATTCTTAATTTAAATTACATCACCTTTTTATGAAAGAAAGAAAAATTGCAATATTTGAAATAAGTATGACAAGTACATTGTACATCAAGAAATTAGGTTATTCGTTATTTATTAATTGACCTGATAACTACTGGTAATTTCGTAGGAATTGGCGGTAATTTTCTAACTCCCATCTCTAGAAGATTGGCCTTTATTAGAATACATTTAATGATTTTGACTTTTGATTAAGGAAATACAAATCCATTTTATTAGAAAACACTATTTAATTATATACAGCATCATTTGGTGTGTAAGTTAGGTTTTAGCATATAGAACAAGTTGTTTACTAGATATTACAACCCAAAAATAAACAATAAAGTGTAAATGATGCAAAACCAAAAAAGACAAATTACAACACTAAAATTGTCTCACTTTTATGTAGTTTTGTCCGTGTAGATGTCAAGGAGGTCTATTGTTAGTCTATGTGGACTATCTCCAGGGAAAGGTTAAGTCCATTCCATCTTTCACTCTAGTAAGGGAACTCAATTGACAACTTAAAGAACAACAAAGCCAATAAGGTTAGATTAAGATTATGGACATATGATAAATAGAGTATGGACATATTTAGGATAAGTGAATCAAAAGCTATTGATTATATAGGCAAAGCATATTATGAAGAAATAACCTACAATTCATTATACATAAGTCCATGCAGACGTATAGCCCTTATGATAGGGAGTCCACGTGAACTAACTTCTAGCTTCATACACACAATCACATACTTTCAACATTAACACATGAACATATTGATTCACATCAATTAATTGACATATAACAAAGTACCTTAGAATAAGGGATCATGCTTACTGGATGTATGTCTGTGCGGACTAGTTTACCACATTTTCATGAAAGGTAGAAGGCTGTGTAGACTAACCTATACGCTTATGCTTAAAGGAACTAAGTATGTGCAGACCTAATTACTCATGTGATTAGATTTATATAATAGCCATTAACATCATACAACATACTTAACATTGGTTACAAGAATTAATTTTACATCTTATATATCGGTATGACTAGCCTAGTCATCATGAAGAGATTGTGGGGATAACAAAGTACCACCTCACTTACACATCAATTTTAGAGATCATAGGCCTATGAGACATTAAGAAATCTTTAATAGACCTCAGATATTACCCGGACAAGAAGTCTCTTCAAATAATAGCACAAAAGCCTTAAGGTTTAGGTGAAGATGATTGAATTGCTCCTAGTTCACACTCTCCATGCTACTGGATCATTTTTGCCATCTGAATGTGTGTTTTGTATTCCCAATTTTTTGAACCCTTTTTTATTGATGTAGAGAAGTATTTATATCTCCTCTTTCGATTTTTTTCCTCCCCCTTATCTAAAAAAAGAGTCCTAATCCTTAAAGGATTCTAGTTTCTAAACTGAATAGGTAGGATTTTTCCTCTGAAGTGCTTTTCCCGTCGACAAGTCCGTATGGACTTATCCATACTAGTCCGTATAGACTAGGCTTTTTTTGGTATGATGGTCTATGGTCCTCATAGGCTAGACTTTAGCCTGTTCACTTAGTTAGTCCGTGCGGACATGGTTTAGTAGGTTCGTGCAGACCTACCTCTTAATTGCTTTATGCTATGCCTAAGAGTTTATCTTTGGCTATCATCGTAGGTCAAGGTAAGGTGTCTACAGTTGCCCCCACTTTGGTATGTGTTGTGTTTCAATAATACAGAGCAAAGTATCTAAGTTAGGGATACTTACTTGTTAGCCTTTTCTACTCATGCTATTAATGAGCGTGCCTTGATGTAGACTTCAATATTAACTGTGGATTAGCTTATGAGGCATGAACCCAGAGGATGGATTGGCTTACGAGGCTGAATCTTAAGGATGTTAGATTGGCTTGTGAGGCTGAATGCTGAGATGATGGATTGAACTTATTAGGCTGAATCCTGAGGTGATAGATTAGCTTATGAGGCTAAACCTTGACATGATGGATTGAACTTATGAGGCTGAATCTTGAGGTGATAGATTGGCTTATAAGGCTGAACCTTGAGATGATGGATTAAACTTGGTGTTGATCTAGAATTAAAAAATTGAACCCAAGGTTGATTAAAATTTAATGGATTGAGCTCAGGGTTGATCCATTATTAGTGGATTGCACTTAGGGTTGATCCACAATTATGGATGAATTTTAAGGTTAATCTAAGATTATGCATAGAACTTCGAGTTGAATCTACAAGAAAGAAATGAAATGTTAATTTAGTTGTAAAAGTAGTAAGTTTAACCTTTGAGAGGCATAATTCTTTTTCTCTGGCTCTTTTAAGCTTTGTTAGTTAGAGGTCCATGCGAACTTTATTTGTCATAGTCCATGTAGATCGACCTTGATGGGGGTTCATGCGAGCTTGATGGGGAAGACATCTATGCAGACTAATAGTGCAAAGGTCCACCCGGACTTATCATGTTAGAACTATAACTATCTTTTTTCCCCCTCATTTCTCATTTGTATCCTTGTTAGTCTTCTTTCTTAGCTTTTTTCTCTCTAACAGGTGACTCAACAAATGGCTTCTTACGTAGGCAATGCTTTTGGTTCATCTTCTTTGAATGGTGAGGAGGCTCCACCGTGATCCTCTTTCCACCGGTAGCAAGATCTGAGCTTTCTCCTCCTCCTTCGAAAGATATCTCTATGCCAACTCTAGTCGGCTTCATTTCCTTTATCATCGTCAACTGGCCTAGGAATATTGCTCTTGTCTATATGGTGGCCTTTCGGTGACCCAACCCTGATTTTGGTGGATTTGGCACACCATGCTTACTTTGAAGTGTATCCTTAGGTATGTTTTTCTATCTCCTGTATGTTTCCTAACCATTTTGATCCAATTTTTTTTTTGTTTTCATGCAGTGAAAATTCTCTAGTTCGATAAGTCTGTACGAACTATATAGGCTAAGGCACGATACGTTCGTACGGACCTAGATTTCTAAGAAAGTTGGTCCATGCAGGCTTAGTTTTCTATCTTGCTGTAGAAGTTGTTATTTGATCATTTTGGGTGCTCTACCTTTTGAAGTCTATGCGGACTTGTCGTTGAATTTGTGTCAACCATACAGACTTACAATTAAGTGTGTTTGACTCTATTTATGGTCCGTACAGACTTTTATATGTTTGTGAATAATGTCTGTGTGGACTAATCTTGCCTACTTTTCTAAGTTTGTGCGGACCTTTGTTTAAAATTTTATTTAATATGAACTTTTATTGAATTCTACTTTGTTTGTTTTTTTAAACGCACCATAAGTGTGGGGGCATATTGTCTGGTCCCTAACAATGGTATTCCACCATGCCAATGGTGGTAAAGAATAGAGTTTAGTTAACTAGTTTCTAGACCATTCTCAATCATCTTATGGGCAGGGATTTTTGATATGATTTGTAAGCCTTACGGGCACTGCTAAATAGATAAATTGATACTGTGCACATTTTCCACCTATCCTTCAATAAGGTGATGATTACCCCCCTTGACTAGGCCTTTATCACCGAGGCTCCCTACGTAGGCTATGTAATTGCCTTCGATGCTTGCTATCGACATCCATCTTTTGAGGCTACAAGAAGTGAAGGAATTGCTAGGGTTTATCCCTCAAGACAGGGCTAGAAGTATCCACTGTACAGATCTATAAGAGAGATGGGGAGAGGAATTGCCCTTGAGTGAGCTAGAGGTAGACTAGTACACCCACTATTTTATGTTATATTTGATAGGTACCACTTTGTTTGCTAATGCTAATGGTACTTTGAGCTAGAGCTTCCTTCCAGTTTTGAAGGAGGTCAACAAGATAGGCAGCTGGAACTAGTGTTGCTCTTCTTTAGGATGGATGTTCTAGAGCCTTGACATGGCCGTGCGAGCTAAAAGGAGCCACCGCTTCATTCAAGGCTTTGTGTCGGGCATATTGGTAAGCCACTCCTTTTTTATTTGTGAGTTTTTCTTTAGAATTTTATCGATGATCATATTTCTTATTGTTTTTAGGTGTGAGATTTTGAGCTCTAATTGTTAGCTTACCTTTGTGAACTAGATATGCCTTATCGCTCTCCAGTGATAGATAGATGGGTGCAACCTACCCTAGCCTATAGGATACAGCCTCTTTGATGCGGCACCAGCAGTACCTTAGTTCCCATGCATGGACCGATATGACTATTTCCTGTGTATAGAATGAAAACAAATTTGTTAGCTATTTATTAGCACTTAATTGATGTTTACTTATATAGATGGACTTGGCTTGGTGGGTCTTTCCTATTGATGTGTTGGCTCTTCCTTTATGCTTCATTAGGGGCTTGTCCTTCCACCATCTATTGCTGACCACTTTAGAGACGTACTTCTAGTTTCTCGGAGAAGGGGTGGTTAGCTGGCATTTAGGTCTTGACATCTTCCTCATTCCCTTGAACCCACCTAACTCGATGCTTTTTAAGAGGTACATTGATGACGAGGAGTTTGTGTAAGGGATGGCTGTAGGTGTCTCGAGGGCTATACTAGTAGAGGATAGTGATAAGGGCTATGCTTCTTGGGCCTCGGCTCATCTACTCTCACAGGTGCCCTATACATCGGGACCTCCTCTACCACAACTGAGTTTCTTGATCCTTGGCTCCTTTTATGATGTCTTCTGATGTTTATGTGTGGTATTATAGCCTACTACTATCCCTAGGGCCAGCCCGTCCTCTTTGAGGATATGACCTAGGATTGCTCTGAGTTCTCCCAGTTCTCAGTTCTCACCTCCCGCTGCTCATAGTGGAGCTTTAGGTCTATCCATTAGTCTGATGCCTTTGCCTGGTGAGGTGCTAGGGACCTTGGTTGATGTCTCAGAGTTAAGATACATACACTACGGCATTGATGAGGAGCTATCTTATGCTAAGCTCCATATAAAAGAGAACTAGCCAGTAGCCTTTAAGCCCGAGACCACCACACTGGTGAGGTCACTGTGTTTGCTATTTGTGTCACTTGAATCCTCTTATTGCATATACCTTATGTTTATTTACTTCGATCTGGTGAGGAAGCCTCTTATGGAAAGGACCACCCGAGTTATAGAGGCATTAAGGAGGGCCATGATAGATGAGACCCGAGTGTTGGCTATAAGTAGCTATTCTTATCATGGTAAATTTGGTGCATGTCATACATGTCATGTGTGTTATATGTGTTTGCATGTATATATATACTATGCATGTCATGTATGTTACATGTGGTATACTACATTAATCCTTCACTCTTCTTGTAGAATGAGTTATTGAGGTGGGTGGTGGCCATATATGAAGCTCGAAGGAAGATTACAGCCTACAAGGTAGTGAGATGCTAGTAATCTCTTTTGAGGATAAGGACATAGAGGAAGAGGATAACTTTGAAGAGTAGGCTAGGAGACACGCCCTCCTTTTTTTTTCCATTTTCTGGTTGTCATGTTGGGGAGTAAAATGTAAGCATCCTCCCTCCCTTGGTTGGGGATAAGAATTGTCACTTCCTATTTTTGTACATTTGAACTCTGTATACACGCTTTAAGTTTTCTTTCAAGCATATTCACCTTCGAATTTTATTGATCTTAGATGTTTTAATTTCCTTTATATGCTTGTATGAGCTTGGGGTATTTTAGTCTGTACGAACTTAAAAAAAATCTTTTGGTCCGATAGACTTGGTCAACTTGGTTTAGATGGAGATTACTTAAATACGGTCTTGGACTTGTCATGGCGATAGCCTAGGCATATATCTCTTGGTCTGCATGGACTATGGCATCGTCTTCAGGTCCGCGCGGACTTCCTCGCATGTTTTGGATTCATATTACTGATAAGAATAGGAATGTGATTTTTAACTTATAAATATCCCATTTCTTGATCTTCTCACCCCATACTATAATTATGTCTTCTTTCCACCTAGAGTCATTTAAGATTTTAGAATCAAAGGCCTCTTAAGCTTCCCCTATTCTCGTCCCTTTTTTTGCCCTTAGGTTCATGAGGAAGGTTCGAATGGACTCCAATTTCTTAAATGTTACAACGTAGCATTGGGACCCTATTTTCAATGTTTTCTTCTTTTGCCAATAAGAAATTTGTCAAAGTTTAGAATAGTTTGCTACCATTTTGGAGTACAAAATTACTCGTACTACCCCTTTAACATTGCCTTCTTTCGAGGACGGTACCCAATGGATATTGTTCTTACTTTAGGTTTTTCTCCAGTTATGGATTCCAAAATAGTGCTAGGGGGTAGCCCTAATTTCATTATGAGAAATCCTA
>CANXYI010932525.1:0-21370 GCA_948208565.1 Hura crepitans | reverse complement strand
TAATCAAGCATTGAGTTGACACATGTCCATAAATAAGCCTAAATGAGATAAAGTATGGTGAAAAGATGAATTACATGGAAACTAAATATAGAAAGGTTAAGTCAAACCACTTGACATTTCCAAAACTTAGATAGTCTTGATTTGTGGCTAAACACTATTCTAGACTTATACATAAGTGGATAGTTGATTGGCCAATGAGATTGGACAATAAGAATCCCTATTAGACTAGGACTCTTATGTATTATGCAATACCATCATGTTTAAAAAACCTATGGGGTCACACAGATAGGTGAGTGAGAGAAGATTCAAAGTGTTTGAATGGCATGTTGATATGAGATATCACCTAAGGATGAATAAGGAAGAAAAAGGAAACATTTATGCTTGAATACTACACTATCTATGATCTATGCACCAGAACACCGATACACTGAGTGTAAAACTTAGTGATGATATAATACAATAAAAGCATGTCATGCATTTATACATGCACAATATAGGTTATAGATTATAATGCAACATATAGAGGTAATTTCATAATATTAATTTTATTTATCAGTCACATAAATTAATTAACCTATAGATTTATTTTTAAGTTTAGGCCTATACTAGATAGACGACACTTTAAGAGACTGGAAAAAAAGGGAAACCCAGGTTATGCAGTGGCCCACATTTTTTTACCTCAGAAGCTACACCTACATAGTGTAGTGGACCACACTCTAGACCTCAGTGGCTGCATCCACCTAGTTTGATAGCAAGGATCAATTCCTAAGAACCTCTTAATACCTAACACACAGAGATCATATCAGTAATCATACTATGCAATGGCCCCATTTGGACCTTAGTAGTTGCACCTACCTAGTCTAATGCAGAGATTAGTCTATAGACCTTTAAATACTGGATAAACAAATACCATATATCATACTATGTAGTGGCCCACTATTAAACCTCAGTGGCTAAACCTGCCTATATAATCACACAGGTAAAAGCCCAGGTGGGCCAATAACTCGAGTAGCTGTTAATCTTTAGTTGACCAGTCAACCTATCCAATGGATGCCTAACTATTGGGCTAACTTTATGTATTATTTATTATTCAGTGATGGGTCATTTTATCCACTTAGCATTCACATTTCACATCATACTGTTTTAGGCCATCTTACGAAAGTGTATTATTTATTTAGTCATTGGCACTATTCCTTTGGTCATTGATGCTATTCATTTGGTCACTTTTCTCATATTTCATTAGGCATACTATCATTAACAATCATGCCATTCCATATAACATAGGCTCACACTACATCTATCGTATTTTATCATCATTATTAACATCAAATTTCCTTTGTACCCAATTACTTTAAATGGTGAAGTTTAAATATCACTTTACATACCAAAATGTAGTTTTTATTTATTCTATATTGTGCCTTTGTTTTTCTTATATCAACCATTACCATCATATCAAAATGTCTCACCATGCATTATTCCATAATTATACATTTATTTCTCACATTTTATGGCACATACTTACTATACACCACCTTTTCTATCATAATATATCATGATCACACATCATGCACACATGCACATAACATGTCATACATGACATGCATTTGGGCTTATACTTACCATGCATATACACATGCTTCTCTCATTTAAATGACATACATATCATCATTATAACATTAATTATAAACATGCATAATATAGACAAACCTAGACTTTCATACACATCATGACATGCATTCATCACATTAAATCCATATGCCTAGGGTAGTTTTATAGCCTTTTCCACTTCTTTATAGCCTTTGCTCCTTTGGTTCTTCACTATTTCTCCTTAAACCTACATATGTAATCCTAGTCTTGGAAAATTCATATAAAATTCTATAGAGCTCCAAATTGAAATCTATAAACATAAAAATTCTTAGAATAACTAGGGTTACTTGAAACAAAAATAAAAACTAAGAAAATACCACTTACACTTTAAAATGCACTATTCACTCCATACTTATATCTCCTATTTGAAGCTTTTTCTTGAAATTTTACCACCTAGAGTGTGTTTTAGGGATTATGGAGGTGTGATTCCATATAAAATATGCAAGGTTTGGTAGAGATTTGGAGGTGGAAGAAATGAAAAATGGTAGAGGATTTTAATATAGATGGTGTCGACTTTTAGGCTTGGTGGAGGTTAAAGATGGCTTTCCTTTACACATGTGGCTTATATACATCTATAGGAGTTTAAATATTAGTGGGTGGAATGGTTAGATCATAACATGTGGCGATTTAATAGTCTAAATAAATCAAATTTCTTCTTAAACTTTAGTAAATTTTAATAATTTTTTTAGGCTTCAAAAAAATAATCACTTCTATTTTAAAAATCCTCGATTATGCCCATTTAAAGCCTCATAAAATTTTAGGTCCAAACTCTAAGGGCAAGTGGGTTTATTATTCACTCATTATAACAAAAAATTCAAAAAAATTATCAAACGACCTTAGAAAATTAAAATTCTTTCACCATGTAGATTAGAATTTTTAACCTTCAAGATATGCTATTTTTAGGTATGTTCGGGCACACCTTGAGTCATTCTTGGCATAAGTTCATTTAAGGCCACTATTCACTAGTTTACTACCTAAAATGAGCTATTGATTCTGCTAAAATTTTAAATTATTTTATTTTGCTCATTTTCTAGCTTGTCAAAGTTTTATGACTAGTACACACCTTCTTTGGCCTTACAAAGGTGTCTCGACTTCCTAGGAACACTCTTCAAACCCATGAGGTACTATTTATGAAACCTCAATTTACTGGCATTACATTCTTCCCCTCTTAACTAATTTTATCCTTAAAAATACCTAGTGAGAATAAGAGCAGGTGCTGAGCCTTTATTTAATCCTCACTTTCTGAAGTAGCTTCTTATGTATTATGATGTTTCTATAGCACTTTAACCAGTGATATTGTCTTATTCCCTAGTTGTTTAACCTCTCTAGCTAAAATCTATATTGGTTCTTCTTCATTCATTAAATTTAGCTGCACTTGAATTTTTTCTATATGGATCACATGAGATGGATCAGATCTGTACCACTTGAGCATGGAAACATGGAATACATCATAAATCTACTGCAACTCAGGTGGTAAAGCTAGCTAGTATGCTAATGGCCCTAAACATTCTGTAATCTCATATAGACTAATAAATCTGGGACTAAGCTTCCCTTTCTTGCCAAATCTTAGTATCTTTTTCCATGGTGATACCTTCAAAAAGACTTTTAACCCACTTCATATTCAATATCCCTCTGTTTCAAATCAGCATATGATTTCTAATGAACTGTGGCAACCTTCAATCTCTATCTTATGAACTTGACTTTATCTTTAGTATTCTTAATCAAATCAGGTCCTATATGCCTTTGCCTACTTCACTCCAGCAAAGGGGAGTTTTATGTCTTCTACCATGCAATGCCTTGTAAGGTTCCATACCCAAGCTAGCTTGATGGCTATTTTTGTATGCAAATTTAGCTAAAGACCAGTACGAATCTGAACTTCCTTTGAATTCTATAGCACAACTACATAATAAGTCCTCTAGTACCTATATCACCCATTCTAATTGCCTCTCTATTTGAGGGTGAAAGGCTATACTGTATATCAATAGAGTACCCAAAGCTTCATGTAATTTCATCTAAAAACTAGAGGTAAACCTAAGGTCTCGATCAAAAATAATTGCTACCAGTATTCTATATAGTCTCACAATTTCATTAATTTCATCCATGTATAACTGTGCCAGCTTATCTAGAGAATAATCTATCCTTACAAGAATAAAATGAGCTGTCTTGGTTAGCTTGTCCACAATTATCCATACCATATCACATTTATTTCTTGTCTTTGGTAATCTTCCACAAAATCCATAGTAACTTTCTCCCATTTCCATTCTGGTATTATTATTTCATGTAGCAATCTAGAAGGAACTTGATGTTCTGCCTTCACCTACTGACATGTCAAATATCTAGCCATATATTCAACCATGTTGCATTTCATTCCTAGCCACTAGTAATGAGGTTTGAGATCTAGGTACATCTTTGTACTTCTTGGATGAATGGAATAAGGGGCTTCATGTGCCTCTCTTAAAATCTGAGTTCTCAACTAATCTATGTCAGGTACACATAATCTACCATGATAGTATAGATATCTATTTTCTCCCAATTCAAATGCTGCAGTCTTCCCTTCTTTAACTTTACTTATGGTCTATGCAAATTATTTATCTTGCTTCTATTCCTCTTTTACTTGCTGTTTAAAATTAGGCTTGATTTGCAGTTCAGCTAAGATGGCATCTTTCTCTTATACTCTATTCTGACATTTATTGCTCTTATGGCTGCCATAAACTTTCGGCTCAAGGCATCTATAACTACGTTTGCCTTTCTTAGGTGATAATCTATCAAATAGTCATACTATTTTATTAGCTCTAACCAATGTCACTACCTCAAGTTTAACTCCTTTTATGTGAGGAGATATTTCAGACTTTTATAGTCAGTGTAGATATAACATCTTTCACCATACAAATAGTGTCTCTAGATTTTCAGTGCAAAAACAATGGTAGCCAACTTATATTTACAGAACATTGAACTTCTCAATGATTACAGCTAGGAAACTTCATATTTCAGTCATATTCGTAGGAGGTTTCCATTCCAACACAACTTTAACCTTGCTTGGATCCACCTTGATACCTTCTACTGATATAATGTGGTCTAGAAAAGCTACTTAATCTAGCTAAAACTCTCATCTACTCAATTTAGAACACAATTATTTCTCCCTCAAGGTTTATAACACAATCCTGAGATGCTGTTCATGCTTCTCTCGAGTCTTAGAGTATACCAAAATGTCATCAATAAACACACCACAAATTGATCCAAGTAGGGTTTAAAGATTCAGTTCATTAAGTCCATGAAGGCTGCTAGGGCATTAGTGAGTCTAAATGGCATCACTAGGAACTCATAATGCCCATTTCTAGTTTTGAAAGTAGTTTTAGGTATATCAAACTCCTTAATCTACAACTGATGCTACCTTGATCTCAAGCCTATTTTAGAGAAGACACCCACACCTCTAAGTTGATCAAAGAGATCATCAGTTCTAGGCAATGGATATTTATTCTTAACTGTCACCTTATTCAGTTGTTTATAGTTAATACACAACTAAAATGACCTGTCTTTCTTCTTTACAAAGAGCACAGGTGCTCCCTCAAGTGAAGTGCTCAGTCTGATAAAGCCTTTATCCAATAATTCTTACAACTACACCTTTAATTCCTTCAGTTCTGTGGGTGCCATCTAATAAAAAGTGATAGATACAAGTACTATACCAGGATATATTTCAATCTCAAAATCAAGTTACCACTATAGAGGTAATCCTGGTAACTCTTTTGGGAATACATCAGGAAATTCTAACACTATAAGGATTTGATAAAGGCTAGGTGTGGAATTATTGGTCTCAACTACATAGGCTAAGTAGGCTTCACATCCTTTATGGATAAGTTATTTTTCTATAATAGCCGAAATAATGTTATCTAGGGAATTTCTTTCACCCATAAGTGTACCTCATATCCTTCGAATGTCTAGAGGATAAGCATTTTATATTTATAGTCAACCATAGCTCAATGTTCTGATAACCAATCCATACCCAAGATGACATCAAATTCATAGAAGGGAAGTTCAATGAGGTCTACAAGGAATAGTTAATTCTGGATCACCAGAGGATAGTGTTTATATATCTTATTCACTATCACACTTTATCTAATTGGGTTGCTTACTTAGATATGTATATCTACATGCTTTGGTTGTAACCCTCTATCTTATGCTTGTGTGGTGTAAATGTAGGAGTGGGTTGATCATGGATCTGCCAAAGTAAATACTGGTATATCAAATAAATAAAATGTACTAGCTATAACATCTAGAGCCTCTATCTCCTCATGAGCTTTGATAGCATACTGTCTTATTAGAGCTCATGCTTTTGATATGGTTCTCTAGCTACTGCTTGGCTAATCACCTTTATTCCTTCTCTGTCCTCTATTTTGTGGTGCTGTAGAAGCTTGTGTCTAGGTAGCTTTAGCCTATCTCTAAGGACAGTCTCTCTAGAAGTGGTCTTTGGCACCACATATAAAACTCTCTCTAACTCTTATCTGCCTGCATTGACCCCAATGTCTTCTATTGCAAGTATCACAGGGTGGAGGTGCACTTCTAGCAACTAATGCTAGGGTATTGAAGGGCTGCTATAGAGGTCGAGGCCTAAATGTAGAAGCCTAACCTAACCTCTATAACTGGGTTTACCTCTGAGTCTACTATACTAACTGGGACTGATACTCTCTTTGTCTTTTGCTAGCCCTAAGTGCTAAGCTAGTCTGACTTATTATGAACTGCCTCTTTTTCTGGAACAACTCCCTCTTTTCTTCGAGCATCTCCTTCATGTCATAGGTTGCTACCACCAAGGTTGAGAAGTCTCTAATCTTTGAGGTAGCTATCTACATCCATAATTCCACATTGAGGCCTTTCTAGAATCTCTTACACTTCTCTTCCTCGATAGGAATGAACTCTTCTATATATCTTCTCAAACTTATGAATCTTTTCTCATATTTAGATATGAACCACTTGCCCTACTTCAAGTCTAAAAACTCCTATCTATTCTTGTCCTTATATGATTCAAGGATATATCTCTTTTGAAATTCTCACAGAAACCATTCCCAAGTTATCTCATTAGTAGTAGCTTTTTCTCTTTCTTATGGTATCCTACTAGTAGTAGGCTTCCTCTTTGGGAAGTGAGGTAGTACACTTCAAACTCTTCTCTTCTGTTCATTCTAATTGCTCTAAGATCTTGAGAGTTATCTCTAGCTAGTATTTTGCTCTAGCAATATCATCTTCTTAAGTACCCAAAAAGTCCATAACTCCCATCTTCTTGACTCTTTCTAAAAATGTCTTTTGCAATGCAATTGGAGGTAGAGGAGGTGTAGGAGCTGGTAGAGGTGGTGGAGCTATTACATATGCATGCCTCAACAAATCTACAATCTACTATAGAAGTATTGGAGTTGCATAAGTCTATGGCTATGCTTAAATCTGTGGTTGGTATATAGCATCACTAGGCTACAGAGTGTATACACTTACTCATGCTCCCTATATAGTGATAGGAGCATGGTTGGCTACCTCTTCTCCTCAGTCTGGTGGGGTTCTTTCACTTATCTTGAATTACTATGTAAAGAACAAACTATTAGCCTTATATAGTGTAGCTTTATAAAAAATGCAAAATCCTGGACACAGGGCACTTATGTATAATAAGACTAGGAATGCCTAAACCTGACCTGATACCACTAAATATAACACCCCCTGCCTATTCCTAAAGGAACCAGACAAGGAATGCTACTTCCCACTAGTCACCCATCTTAAAATTTCTTTAGGCCTCATTTATTTAACATTTATGACATCACTCATTCCATTAATCTATTCAAGGTATTTCCTTAATATGTCTATGTGACCCTTTAATATTGACTATATTTGACTGATAAAAGCATATTTTATGCCTGTTATCCACCTCACAAAAACTTAGGTAGCATAACGACTATCTCGGTGAAAAATAAAAAATCTTAACTTGCGAAAAACACTTCTAAACTCATATTCAGTTCATTCACCATCTTCTGGACCCTTCTAGTCCCTTAGTATCCACATCATCATAGTACAACTCACAGGGCATTAGGCCTATATCATTTAGACAAATACTGACATTGATATCATACCATGTAGCCAACAATACATTTAGTCATGTAACTTACGTATATATCCAACATTTACATTAACTAAGCCTAACCCCTTTCTATATATGAGTGCCATACTACAAAACCATCAAAAGTACAAAAATGTTACCCTAAAAAACAACTGATCTGCTATGTTGCAAAACACTTCTAAGGCTGGACTGCTACAGTATCTATGACTTGCACATTAAAACATTAATACATTAAGTATAAAACTCAGTGGTGAATGTAATACAATAAAAGCATGTCATTCATTCATACATGCACAATACAGGTTATGGGTCATAATGCAACATATAAAGGTAATTTCATAATATTAATTTTATTTATTAATCTCATTAATTAATTACCCTTTAGATTTATTTTTAAGTTTAGGCCTATACTTAATAGATGACACTTTAAGAGACTGGATAAAAGGGAAACCCAAGTTATGTAGTAGCCCATATTTTAAACTTCAGTAGCTGCACCTGCCTAGTGTAGTGGCCTAAACTCTAGACCTCAGTGGCTACACCCACTTAGTCCAATAAATAACAAACACACATATATCATATCAGTAATTATACTATGCAATGGCCCTACTTAAACCTCAATAGTTGCACTTGCCTAGTTTGATAGTAGGGATTGGTCCATAGACCTCTTAATACCAGACAAACAAATACCATATATCATACTATGTAGTGGCCCACTATTGGACCTCAACAGCTGCTCCCACCCATATAATCACACTGGTAAAGGCCTAGGAGGACCAATACCTTGAGTAGCTACTAATCCCTAGTTGATCAATCAACCCATCCAGTGGGTGTCTAACTATTGGGCCAACTCTATGCATTCTTTATTATTTGGTTACAAGTCATTTCATCCACTTAGCATTCATATTCACATTATACAATTTTAGGTCATCTTAAGAAAGTGTACTATTTATTTGGTCATTGGCACTATTCCTTTGATAATTGACACTATTCATTTGGTCACTTTTCTCATGTTTCGCTTGGCATACTATCATCAATGATCATGCCATTCCACATCACATGGCCTCACACTATATCCACCATATTTTATCATCATTATTAACATCAAATTTCCTTAGTACCCAATTACTTTAAATGGCCAAGTTTACATATCACTTTACAAACCAAAATGTAGTTTTTATTTATTCCATATTGTGCCTTTTTTTCTTACATCAACAATTACCATATTTCGCATCAAAATGTCTCACCATGCAATATTCCATATACATTTATTTCTCACATTTCATGACACATACTTATTATACACCACATTTTCCATTATAATACATCATAATCACACATGCATATACCATGTCATACATGACACGCATTCAGGCATATACATACCATGCATATACACATGCTTTTTTGATCCAAATGACTTATATATTATCATTATAACATCAATCACACATGATGGCATGCTTACTTCAACTAAACATGCATAATATGCGTAAACCCACACTTTCACACACATGTCCATACACTTAAACATACATACACATCATGGCTTGCATTTATCACATTAAATTCACATACCTAGGGTAGTTTTACACCCTTTTCCACCTCTTTAGTGCCTTTGCTCCTTTGGTTCTTTAATATTTCTCCTTAAACCTACATATGTAACCTTAGGCTTAGAAAAATCATATAAAATTCTATAGATCTCCAAATTGAAATCTATAAACATAAAAATTCTTAGAATAACTAGGGCCACTTGAAACAAAAATAAAAACTAAGAAAATACCACTTACACTCACTCCATACTTATATCTCCTATTTAAAGCCTTTTCTTGAAATTTTACCACTTGGATTGTGTTTCTAGGGATTATGGAAGTGTGATTCCATATAAAGTATGCAAGGTTTGGTGGAGATTTAGAGGTGAAAGAAAGGAAAAATGGTGGAGAATTTTGATATAGGTGGCATCAACTTTTTAGCATGGTAAAGGTTAAAGATGGCTTTCTTTTACACATGTGGCTCTTATACATGTGTGGGGGTTTATATATTAGTGGGTGGAATGGTTAGATCAAGACACATGTCGATCTAACGGTCCAAATAAATTGAATTTCTTCTTAAACTTTAATAAATTTTAATAATTTTTCTAGGCTTCCAAAAATAATCACTTCTAATTTAAAAATCCTTGATTATGCCCATTTAGAGCCTCATAAAATTTTAGGTCCAAACTCTAAGGGCAAGTGGGTTTACTATTCACTTATTATGATAAGAAAATTATGAAAATTTACCAAATGTCCTCATAAATTTAAAATTCCTTCAGCATGTAGATTGGAATTTTTGACCTTTATGGTATGTTATTTTCAAGTTTATTCGGGCACACCTCAAGTCATTCTTGAAAAAAGTTTATTTAAGGCTACTATTCACTAGTTTACTACCTAAAATGAATTATTGGTTTTGCTAAAATTTTAAATTATTTGCTTTTTCTCATTTTTTGGCCTACCAAAGTTTTATGACTAGTATACACCTTCCCTGGCCTTAAAAATGTGTCCCAGCTTTATAGGAACACTGTTCAAGCCCAAGAGGCACTATTCATGAAACCTCGATTTATAGGTGTTACATAACTTTTTGATTCTTTTAGGTTATTTAAACAATGTTTGGTTTTCTCAAAACTTTTAAAATTCCATTGCATTTCTCTTAGGAAAACCAACATTGGTATTAAAGTTAAGTTCCACAAAAGGATCAAATTTTTGGAAATTTTGATTATGATTGATTTAAGTCATACATGTGATGTCTAATTTTTTTCGATTTAGTGGTGTATGATAATTCTCAATTTATGTGTTTAAATTAATGGTAATAACATTATAATTGGTTTAGCATGTATAAAAATTGAGAATTGATATATGTAATGATGTGTTATAGAAAGATTTTGAGGAAAGAATCCTCCTATGTATATAAGAGGATATATATGTATAAGAGGCTCTCTTGCCTTAGCTTATGTGTATTATTAATTCAGTTAATTTATTTAATAATCTAATTTGTTATATGATGAATTAAAATACAATCTTAATTCTAGTCATATATGCATGAAAATCATATTTGAGGTTCATGGAAATTATTTGGATCAAAGCATTTGGATTTTAGAGTGTTCCTAAAACTAAATATGTACGATTGCTATGCTATTTGATTTAGTTGAATTCTAACCATTCAAGATCTATTATATCATAAATATATGATGTTTATAATGTTATTTAAAGGTTTGTATATGGTAAAAAACCATTTAGATATGAATTGGATTCATTAACTTGCTCAATGGTTAAGATTGTCACAATTTTGTACCATGTAGTACTTAGTTTTGTCTCTATTGTTTGCCAAATGTTTCTCAACTTGTAGCACGATTTTTATTTGATAAGACTAATCATTATAGGACTAAAAAGGTTTCAATGATTTTTGGATTTGATCTGAAGTTTTTTTTGGATAAATTCCTCAATTCAAGTTACAAACAGTTTTATGGGTCACTTTGAAATCAATTCTTTGTGAATACAATTTAAAGGTTTTCAATTAAATTAAAATTCAATATGATTAAATTTTGCATTTATGGAAATATATGTTATATATCATCATGAAATTGATTGAATAAAATCAAGTGTTGAATTTATTGGTTAAATTTTTGATTTATGGTAATGTACAACATATAGTCGATTTTAGAGTGTTTGAAAACTAATTGGGATAGAACTTCCAATTTAATTCCTAAATTATTTTTGTGACACACCCTACTAGATTCCCGAAGAAACCCAATAAGTAGTGCACTTTCCGCTAGGTTACCTATCCTAAAATTTTTCGATGTTCATTCATTTAACTCTTACTTATACTACATTAGACAACCCTGTTTGATTCCCAATTCATTTAAGTCAGATCTTCTAATCCATTTAAGTTCATACTATCACGTTTTAGCCATCACAAAAGGAATCTAGCACCATTTGGTATTATCTAAAAATTCGACAGCACAACAGCCACCTTGGTCACTATCCCAAAATTCATATTTACTTGTAAACACTTCAATATTATAAATCACATCTCTTGGACCCTTTTGGTCCCCTAAATATCATCTTATTAATATCACCTAACACACAGTAGTCACAAGCCTCAGGCTATAATAAAAACATATAGAGCCTCAAGCTAACAAGCATACATATAGATCACACGTAAATAAGAAAACCATCATATAGATTATTACAGAACAACTTATTTGTATAGATACTACCCTATATCCCTTATTTACATCACACCTATATCCCCCACCTAAGTACATAAAGTGTAAAACCTTACATCTATGCATGATTAGTCTTCACAATATGAACTCTAAACTCTGCTGTGTGCTTTACGAGGCAATGTCCCTGTTTTGGGTACTTGTACACTGAAACAAGTATGCTGAGTATAAAAATACTCAGTGGTGAATTAAATCATTAAAACCATGTCCAAAGGTTAATCCATATATTATACTTTCAATCTAGTCTTATACTAATATCCTAGTTTAGTTAAAGAAACTAACATGCATAATTACCATTTTACCCCTTAGGTATTTCTACTTGTAATTATCTAATTAATTCACTATAAGGCATATAATTTATATCTTTAGTCATTATTAGTCACTTTATGCATATACTATACCCATTTAAGCTTTTATTCATTATGAGTGAAAAATTACTAAATTGCCCTTGTATCCAGCTTCACAATCACATATCAATTTATTAATCTTATTTAATTATTTTAACTAGCCCAACTTAGGAGACATCCCTAATAGACACTGGATCTATAGGGAAAATAAATTGGTGTAGTGGTTCCCATTCTGGACCTACAGCATTGCACTAGCATATATGCCATAATGGAGATCAACCATAGCCTGCCCAGACACAATTAAATAACATTTGTGTGACATAATGGAGATCAGCTTATAGGCTTCCCCAGCCATAAAAAAAAGTCTCAACATCTATGTGACATAATGGAGATCAGCCTAGAGGCTTCCCTAGCCACACCAATCACCATTAGGAATGTAACATAATAGAGATCAGCCAGTAGACCTCCCTAGCCATAAAGAATATCAACAACTATGTGACATAATGGAGATTAGCCCATAGGCCTCCCTAGCCATAAATAACATTATTGCCTGAATATCAGATAACTAGTAGTTGCTGAATCCCTAAGTTGACTGGTCAATACATCCAATGGGTATCTAACTAGTGGGCTAAGTAACTCATTTTAAGTCTATTTATTGACTAATAATGTTCTTATAATATTTAAGCTACAAATATAGATCGTTATAAATTTTACTGCACAGTTTAATTTTTAGCTAGTTTGGTATAGTCGTATTTTGGCTCTGCCGGATAAAAACCCCAAATTAATATTAAGTTCTATTATTACCACTATACAAAGTTTAATATGTTATAATTTATCATAGCATTATTTTTTAGGAAATTAACACTTTTTGTCAAATGACATTTTTGGTTCAAGTAATGGTCAACTGGAAAGTTACAGGTCATTGCGGCTAAGCTTTAACTAAGCTTTTTAGGTCTGCTTCACTTTATTTTTTAGTTTTGTTTTCCCCAACTATTTCATGAAATCATAGGCCTAAAGCCAATCATAACATGGGCCATAATCTAGGCTAAAATCTAGGCATTCATGCCATCATACACAATTATAAATAATAGCCCTCAAGGGCAAACAAATAAACATAGTTTTCATTTACAATTCATAGCCCTTAAGGGCAAAGTTTCAAGCCACTTTTCATGCATCATTTCTAGCCAAATATAAGGTCATTTTTCAAGACATTTTACATGCCATTTCTTGCCTCTATTACATGCCATTTTAAGGTATACAACTTACTCTATTACATACCAAAATAATTTACTATTCATATTCACGTAATCATGTATTAATACATACAACATTCTACACATGTCATCCCCCTTTTCATGCCATTTCTAATTACTAGCTTTCGGGTACCACTAGTCACAAGCCTTATACATATATTTTTCTAATATTTACCACACATTCATCCTTCTATCCATAACTTAATCACATAAACATGCACACTTATACCTTCCCATGCCATTCAAAGTATCAAAGGCCTACCATATGTCTCGACCACCACTACCTCCCATATTACCACACACCATTCAACCATATTTCATGCCAAATCAATTACTCATACATTATAGGTCTAAGGCACCTGCAATTTCTAGCCTTGAATCTTACCTAAGACCATACTAAGTAAGCCACACATCTTCACACACATATACAAGGTCTCGACCATACCTTTATTGCACACTAAACATACATTCTTTCATGTCTTTACACACAATGCCATTTCTTTCTAATTCTACCATGATCAACATAAATCTCAAGTATCCAAAACACACTTTAACATACCTCAATTCATGCACACCTCTTGGCCAAACTAAGCCTTGAGACTAAAATTTATTTCTTCTTATCAAAAACCCATTCCATACACACACCTATATGCCATAGACTACAATTTCATAAAGGAAAGCCTATGCAAGCCAATTTAAACACTTCAACTATTCTTAAACTCAAAGAACAACTGGAATTTAAGGGGGAATGAAGTGAATAATGGAATTCACTTACCTCCTTCACTTGAAGATCAAATTGCCACTATTTTAAGGCTGCCAGCATTAATTCTAACCCTACAGTGACTTTCTTCCTTGCTCTTTAAGCCCTTCTTGCCCCAATTCACCTCAAACTAAAGCCATGCATGTCCCTATAGAAGTTAGACATCACTAAGAAGCACTTCTAGCCAAGAAAAATCAAGAAAATCTAAAGGAGAAGCATGAAAACTCACTTTGGCTGCTTGTTGGACTGCTTTTAACCCTAAGACCTTTAGTGATTTTTATCTCCTTACTGGAAGCTCCTCTTCTAGAAATTACAATTCCCTTAAGTCCATGACATCCCAAAGAAAATTTAGGATGGTGGAGGGATGAGGGAGATATGGCACGAGGAAGTAGAAGATGGCGTTAGGTTTTTTTGGGTAGCCTGAACCACGAAATGTTGGAGAATTCTTTCTCCTAATAGAGAGCTCCTTTCCCTCTAATTCTTTTTCTCACCAACAGGCTAACTTGAATTTAGCAACTAGAATCATGAAATTTGGGTGAAAGATGAAGGAGATAAGGCCATTCTCCCTTACTATGGCGTCACTACCTAAACAACAAGGGAGGAATTTCTTCTCTTCTATTTTAAGTGGAATTTCCACTTATCAAAGCCCATGGACACTTGCCAAAGGCCTTAGGATAGTTGGCAAGTGTGGAGGTGGGCCTTACAGCCACCCGAGCCATCCCAAAATGACTCGATTTTTAGAAAACTTTAGAAATTCATCAAAATTCACATAGACCTAAAAAATTACACTGTTTATTTTAGAATTCACCTTTTAATCCCTTCTACCTGCTCATAAATTTTTGTGGCAAAATTCCATCGATAGGGCAGTTTTCAGGCTGCCTTAATTTGCATGCCAACTTAAAAAATTACGAGAATTTAAAAATGACCTTGGAATCCAAAAATTCTTTCCCTAATGGACTTAGTGGAATTTTTAAGCTTTAGGGTCCACTATTTTTAGGTTCTTCTGAGCACATTTCGAGTCAATCCTGACCTATTAAAATTTTTATTATACTGAGGGGTAATTTACAGTCTAAAACAAATTATTGATTTTGCTAAAATTTTTAAATTTTGCTCTCTTCATCAGATTAGAGCCCCTAAAGTTTTATGACCAATGTCACTACCTTGAATTATGTGCAAGTGATTGGGTACCTTAAGCACACTTGTCGAACATAGTGGTACTATTCACAAAGCCTCAGAGCATGGGTGTTACAATTTTACTTTTCTAATTTGATTAGGATTTTAATTAATAATATGGATTAAATTTTAATCTGGTCAAATATAGATAAAAAGTTATCAAATATAGACTTGAATAAAATGGGATGTTCTATGCATATAGTCTTTCTTGTTAAACCTCAGATTCAATTATAGGTTATTTATTTTTAAGTAATACGATTACTTGAAATTCTAATGAGATTAGATATCTATAAAATATAGAGATGTAATTTAATTTTTAATGTGCATTAATAATTAAATTTTATGATTAATTTGATTAATTTTCCATTTAAGCCACATAAGTTTCGACTATAACTATATAAAAGTATTGAAATTGGTTTTATAAGAGTTGTAATTTTGATAATTGATTATATTCAAAATTTTCATGTTTAATCCATATGATAAAGTAGAAATGCATGTTAAGGGTGTATGATTGGCATGATGGCTAGTTATAGACAAAGACTAATGTGGTTGATCTTGCATTGCATGAATTTTATTTTGGTAAAATTGGGCCTTCATGTCTAGCCTTATCCTATGATTTCTATTTGTATTTCTCTTCTTATCTAATTCCCCTCACAGGCAACATGAGGTCTTCTAAATATTTTGATATGTATTTAGATTATATAGGACTAGATTAGGATGAAGGAAAACAAAGGAGCAAATAGAGAAGAAGGCCTACCAAGAATAACCAAGAAGAAATAATTAGAAATATTTGTTTTATTTCTTTTAGGTTTATAATTCATGCATAACTTCCTAGGGTTCAGCCCAAATTTATTTCTTTTGGCTTAACAAAATCAATGTAGTAAAAGTCCATAACTAGACCATAGATTTAATATTATTAGATAGCATATGTATTCGATGCCTATGCATGCCAAAGCATGCAAAATCCCTTTGCATGAGTATGCCAAAGTATGCAATCATAATGAGAATAAAATAGAAGAAATCCCTCAAACTAAATACTAAGACTTGCAAGCCTTTTATTAGTATAATTTTAACTAAAGTTCTTCTTAGTGTTAGGTTGTTAAGCAAACCCAAGCCCATGCTATGTTAAATATGTTATTACTATACTAATGGGTCCATCTTAGTTAGTCCATTAGCTTGTTGGGCAAACCTAAGGTTAATGGTTCTAGAGATAGATTAGGGAAACATATATAAGATATATATGCACTAAGATTTGGTGACCCAATAATTAGTAGGTGCATATGATGCAATTGGTATAAGATGTCCACCATTTCTATTATGGCTTGGGCTTATTGGGTAAACCTAAGTTTTGACCTTAGTGAGGGATAGGTATTATCTCACTTGAAAAACCATCGAATTTTCTTACATCAATATGAGGGTTATTGGTTCGCAATAAAATAGTGGGAGCATATACAGATTTTAAAAAATACCTTACAAAATGCATTAATGTACACAATTATACTCTAACATGTTTCAATCTCCATATGTAGGTTATTTTACTGCATCATGAGTACATCAAACATGAAACTATGCATAATCTTGAGAGCCAATAAATTAACTGGGCCTAACTTCATTGATTGGCTTAGAAATATGAGAATTATTCTTATGAGTGAAATGCCTAGCTATGTCTTAGGAAAGCCATTGCCACCTATACCTAATGATCCTACTAATATCAATGCTTAATTAGAATATCTAAAACATTTAGAGGACTCAGACCTAGTAACATGTATTATGCTTATGTCCTTGTCTCTTGAATTACAAAAGTAGCATGAGCATATGGATGCTCATACCATTCTGTGTTCACTTATGTGAACTATTTGACAAACAGAGTAGAACTAAAAGATATGAGATATGTAAGGCTTTATTTTGCTATAAAATGGTGGAAAGGACTTTAGCTCGTTCAACACAATTTAAAGATGAATAGGTACATTGAGCGGTTAAGTGCTCTAGCCTTTATGATGGATTATAATCTGAGCATAAACTTGATCCTTCAATTATGCTAGATAGTTATACATAATTTATGCTTAACTATTAAATGAATAAGATTCAAGCAATGATATTTGAGTTGATGAGCATGCTCAAGACTATTTAGGATGCTGTGAAAAATATTTTGAAGTGTTAATGGCTATTAATTTTTCTACTTCTAAAAGGAAAAGGAAAAAGATGAAGAAAACATCTACAACTTAAGGTAGCATGAAGAAGGGCACAGATAAATAGCCTATTGTTACTAATATTGACATAAAGATTAACTCTAAGGTAACCTACCATTGAGGTAAGACCAGTCATTGGAATTGGAATTGTAAGGCTTACCTTAAGTCACACAAGAAGAAGAATCATGGAGTTGCTTCCAACTTAGGTATTAATGTTATTGAGATTAATACTAGTATTGCTATTGATAATCATACATAGGTATTAAATACTAGTTGTGGTTCTTATTTCATTTTGATATATAAAGATTAAAAAGTAGTAGGAGGCTGAACAAGGGTGATATGGACCTTCGAGTGGCAAATGAAGCAAGAGTTGCTACATTAGTTGTAGGAACGTATCAATTGTACTTACCTTTGAGATTATTATAACTTAATAATAGTTATTTTGTTCCTTCCTTAAATAAGAACATTATTTCTTTATCTTGTCTTGTTGAGCAAGATTTTGATATTAACATTAATAAGAGCAAGAATTACTCAATTTATAAAGATAATGTTTTATATTATTTTAGATCTAATGGTAGTGGAATTTATGTTCTTGATAATTAAAAAGAACTCTAGAATAAAAATACCAAGAGATAAAAGGTAGATAAGTCGAAACCATCTTTCTTGTGACACTGTCATTTAGGCTATATAAATGAGAAATGCATGTCTAAGTTACATAAGTCTAGTGACTTAAGTTCATTTGATTATAAATCAATTTAATCATGCAAGTTCTATTTATTTATAAAAATGACAGACACCTTTTAGTGGAAAAGATGAACATGTTAGTAGGCTTTTATATCTTATATATATAGATGCATATGGACTTATGACCACACATGTAATAGGTAGGTTTCTTTACTTCATTACCCTTATCGATGACTGTTCAAGGCATGGGTATGTGCACTTGATGAAGTACAAATTTGAAGCCTTTGAAAAGTTCAAATAATTCAAAAATGAAGTTGAGAAATAGCTTGATAGAAATATTAAAACACTTCGATCATATCGAGGTAAAGAATACTTAAGTCATGATTTCTAGAGTTATCTTTTAGAGATAATGGTATATTATCTTAGTGGACTCATCCATATACACTTCAACATAATGGCGTATCTGAAGGGAGAAATCGAACCATATTAGACATGGTTCGATTTACGATGAGCTTTACAAAGTTACCTAGCTCATTCTGGTGCCATGCATTAGAAACTACTATTTATCTTTTAAATAGAGTTCTATTAAAATCATTGATATTATCCCATATGAGATATGGCATAACAAGAAACCAATTATTTCACATTTAATTGTGTGGGGTTACCTTGCCTATGTGAAAAGAATTATTTTATACAAGTTTAATGCTAAATCTGATAAATAATTATTTTTGGGATATCCAAAGAATTCCATTAGATATTATTTCTACAATGCATTAGAACAAAAGGTGTTTGTTTCCAACCATGTTATCTTCATAGAGAAAGAGCTTCTCTTAAAAGAAGACATTGTGAGTAAAATCAAACTTGATAAAGTTCAAGATCTACCAGTAGAAGTTGATCAACTGATTAATCTTAAGCCTATTACATATGGTGATGGTGTAATAGCAAAACTTGTAGAAATGTAATTTTCTTGACATTCTACTAAGGTTCATATTGCTCTTAAGAGATATGAATTTCTCATAGATGAGAATAATAATGTAGCCATAGTAAAAAAGGATAAGTTTTTAAGCTATGAGGAGGTTCTGAAGAGTTCAGAAATGGAATTATGGTTAATGGCCATGCAATAAAAAATGGATTCCATGTGACTTTGGTTGATATACCTAAAGGATTAGACCCATTGGGTGTAAATGGATCTTAAAGAACAAGACAGACATGAAGGGTAAAGTTATTACTAATAAATCAAGGTTGGTTGCAAAGGGTTATCATTAGAGGCAAGAATTGACTTTGATGAAACTTTTTCACTAGTAGCCATGCTTAAATCCATTAAGAATCTTTTTGCTACTCCCACTGATTATAATTATGAGATATGACAAATAGATGTGAAGACAACTTTCCTTAATGGAAAGTTATCAGAGGAGGTATATATGACACAACCCGAAGGATTCATATTAAGTGATAGCAAAAAAGGTATGCAAGCTTCAAAAGTTCATCTATTGATTGAAACAAACATCTAAGAGCTAGAATATCTGATTTGATAAGGCAATCAAAGAGTTTAGTTTCTCACAAAATCTAGATAAACTATGTGTTTATAAGAAGGTTAGTGGGAGTGCAGTTGTTTTTCTAGTATTACATAATTTGGCCATCTAAGAAGTTCTCTATGAAAGACCTTGGTAAAGTAACATATATACTAGGGATTTAGATCTATAGAGATAGATCTGAAAGGTTGATAGGCTTTTCACAGTCCATATGTATAGGTAAAATGCTAAAGAGATTTAGCATAGTTCTCTCAATGAAAGGATTTAATCTAGTGACTTATTGTAAGATCCTTTCTAACTTTATATATACCTAGACATAAGAGGAGAGAGAACACATAAGTAGAATCATATATATTTTAGCTATAGGATCTATCATGTATGCTACGTTATATATAAGACCTAATATAGCATTTGCTTTGAGTGTTGTGAGTAGATTGAAATCAAATTATGGAAATGAACATTGGGTGGCTATAAAGAATATCTTTAAGTACTTAAGAAGAACTAATATGTATTTTTGGTATATGGAGAAGGGGATTTGCAAGTAAGCACATATATGGATGTTAGCTTTTAGTCTAACAAAGATGATTGCAAATCTCAGTTAGGTTTTGTGTACTTATTTATAAAACGTACAGTTAGTTGGTAGAGTTCTAAATAAGATACAACTGTAGACTCAACAATCGAAGCAGAGTATATTATAGCTTTCGATGCAACTGAGGAAGCAGTATGAATTAAGAAGTTCATAACTGAACTAGGAGTGGTATTAGCTATTGTTGACCAAATACCTTTATACTGTGATAATAATGGGGCTATGGTATAAGCTAAGGAACTATAGTCTCATCAAAGATCCAAGCATGTACTCAAGCACTACCATCTCATCAAAGAGATAGTTACCAAGTAAGATGTGAAGATTGAAATAGTCCTAACTGATAAGAACATTATTGATCCTCTCACTAAGGCATTATCCTAGAATAGATTTAATCTCTATGAAAATAATATGGGTATTAGGTATATAAGAGATTGGCTTTAGTGCAAGTGGGAGATTGTTAGAAGTATACCCTAAAGCTTAAGTGTAATAAGGATGTTATATGTACATAATAAACTTTGGTTAATAATAAAATGCATTCTTTATTATTATGGAACTTATGTTAATTCATTTGCATGGTATGATCTTAAACTATGTAATAAAGTCCTTAGTACTTTCACAGTGTAGAGGAAATTATAAAGTGTTCATAATGTGAGATTCTTATTACATACAAATATGAAATACCAAAATTATCCCTAGTCATAGTATCAATAAGATGGGACATTGTTAATACAGATGGACTAGCACATGTTATTCTCTATGACGTAGTCAAATAGTAGTTCTCACAAGCTGTAAGCATAGTGATGCTAATAGATAACATGTGGATGTTTGTTCGAGAAATAAGTTCATTAAAGACCAA
>CANXYI010932521.1:0-11433 GCA_948208565.1 Hura crepitans | reverse complement strand
AGGGCCATTGCACACCATGGTCTCATTATCTATAGAGAATCATTTTACTTTAAAATAGGCATAATAAAATAGACTAATGTAACTTAATCACATAATGCATATTGATATCAATGTGGTATGATCTTATACACAATACATGATATGTGAAAAGTCCTAAGAATAATTTATGTTATGTAAATGTAATAATGTGTGTAATGGCTAATGTGGCATTTAATGTGATTTTGTGAATGTTATGAGTTTTTTACATTCTGTATGTTGATATAGGCATAAATGCATAAATTAATTTGATTAAACCATTAAGCTATAGCTTAATGCGCCATTTATTTTGCGATACATAGGTAAAGAGATCGATTGAGCAAAGGCTTTAAGATTTCAAGATTATCGAGATAAGACTATATCTTTTAGTTTAATTTTGGGATTTTTCTATCTAGAATTATGTGATGTATAGGTTAAGCACTTATGTGATATATATAAGGGGAAATGGGCCTAAACTATATATAATGTAATCTTTTTGGATTTTATGGTTTGTAAAGTGTTAAAAGTTGATTTTAAATTGTTATGTTAAATGATATCTCTTCTTGAGGTTGAGATTGACTTGATTGTGTTGTTATGTGCTGTTGGTGTGATTAGAGGATCATAGAAGTTAGGAAAATGATTAAAAATAATTATAGAAGTGTTGTTTTAATTTATAGGTTACTCTTTATTTTTGAGATAGTGTTTAGTACTGCTATTATACTATTGGATTTTTGACATGAGAATTTCCAAATGTGAATTATAAATATGTTTTTGAAAAGTTTTTGATTACTCATATTTTCATAAGTTATAAATATGGGTAAAAGGTGTTTTCAAAAATAAGGATTATGGATAAAAGTTATTGAGTTCAAATAAGACATTTATGTGTGCAATCCTTAGTAGGGTTTGATGATCAACCAATGATCAGATCAAGTAAAGGGTGTCACATTTGGTGGTATCAGAGGTCCAATTTAGGCATTCCTAGTTAACGTATAAGTGTTTTAGAGTCTAAAGTGTACACCACATAATTTATGATATCAAGGCTTATGATTTATTCTCTTACCTATAGATGAGATGACTGCTTCGACACTTCATAGTGAGGAGTAAGTCAAGAGTCATACTTTGATGACCATAGCACCAAAGGCGGCTAAAGTTGCATCTGCTATAGGTAGTGATGTGGGGTATGCACCACTAGTAGGACAAGCTCTATCAATATTTCTATAGGAGATGTTACATTTGTTGAGGTAGGCTACAGCTACTGCTCCACTGCTAGCATAGTAGCTAGAGGTTCTCTTAGCTCTCTAGAAGACTTATCTAGATAGAGTTAAAAAGATAGAAGCTAAAGATTTCAAAGGAGAAGGCACAGTAAAGCTTAGGAAGGTAAAAAACTTGTTGGACCACATAGAAAAGATTATGAAGTAAATAAGGTGCACCTTAAAGGAGAAAGTGATATGTGCCACATCACTTCTCTAAGACAAGGCATCAAAATGGTGGGAAGACTTGATTAAGTGCAAGAGTGAGGAGGAGATTACATGGGATTCTTTCTATCAAAATTCCATAAGAAGTACATTATTGAAAACTATTTAGATGACAAAAGACAATAGTTCATAGACCTCAAGTAAGAATAAAAGTTAGTTAAGGAGTATGAGAAGGAGTTTACAATGCTCAGTAGATATGACAAAAAGACCATAACCACTGAAGTTGACAAATGTAAGAGGTTTGAAAAGGGCTTGCATGTAGACATCAAGTCTCAAGTGGTCCCTATGAAGATCAGAGACTTCTCCTAATTAGTTTCAGTGTGTCGTTCTATAGCAGGAGTATAAAAAGAGAAGAACGAGTTTTATTAGAAGAAAATTTCTTCAAGATAGGGAGCATCTAGTGTAACTCCATAATCAGGCAAGAAGTTTAAAGGTTATTAGTCTTGGGCTTCATAGTAGACTCAAAGATAGGGCTAAACATAGAAGTCAATGTAGGAAAACAATAATAAGATTGGATAGCAACAATCACTGGCTACTAGTACACCAGGGTCTATAGCTAAGGGTTGCTAGATACATTAGTGTCTGATTTGCCATAAGAGATATAAGGGATAGTGTTAAAGGAATAAGGCATGTGTTTGTTATGAGTGTGGTTCACCGAATCATTTCCATAAAGATTGTTAGAAGGAACCTAATGTTGGATACAAATCTACACCTATATCTAATAGAGGATAATAGAGAGATCAAAGAGGGAAAATAAAGGGAGCTCAAAGGAACAAATTAGAGCCCAGAGCTAAGGAAAGATCTCTTGCCCGATATTATGCTATTAGAGCATAGGATGAGGCTAATGAGTTAAATGTCATTGCTGGTACTTTTCTTTTCTGTAATTCACCTATTTTTGCTTTAATTGATCTAAGGTCTACATATTCTTATGTTTGCACACCACAAGAATAAGATTAGGGTTTAGTTTTAGAGCCTTTTATCCTAAAGATCATGGTTACTAAACCCATAGGCTAGCATGTGGTAGTTAATAATGTTTATAAAGAGTTTCCTTTGAGGATACAAGATCACTAGTTTATAGCTGACCTAATAGAACTACCTTTTGAGGAGTTTGACTTGATATAGGGAATGGATTTGATGTCCAAGTATTAAGCAATTATGGATTGCAAGCAGAAGAGGTTGACTCTCTAGCTGATTATGGGGCTAAAATCACAGTTGTTGGAGAGAGGACAAACTTTCTATCTAATGTTATATTAGTTGTTATAGCTAGACAGATGTTGCAAAAAGGCTATCAAGCATATCTTAACCATGTGTATAATACTAGGATAAGATAGCTAGATAGTAGTAGCATACTAATGGTGTCAGAATATGTTGATGTTTTTCCAAAAGAGTTATTAAGCTTGCTACCAAAAATGGAACTTGAGTTCAGCATTAAAGTTTTACCTAGCACTGCTCTTATATCTATAGCTCCATAATGGATGGTGCTAGTTGAGTTAAAAGAGTTAAAGATTCAATTGTAAGATTTGCTAGACAAGGGCTTCATAAGATCGAGTGTTTCACCATAGGGAGCACCAGTTCTATTTGTTAAGAAAAAGGATGGTTTACTTTGGTTGTGTATGGATTATAGATAACTAAATAAAGTTACCATCAAGAACAAGTATCCTCCACCATGGATTGATGACTTATTTGATCAACTTAAAGAAGTCAGAGTGTTTTCTAAAATTTATTTGAGATCTGGGTACTATCAGTAGAGAGTGAAGGAATTAAATGTGGCGAAGACTACTTTTAGAATGAGATATAACCACTATAAGTTCCTGGTAATGCCATTTGGGCTTACTAATATGCTTATAACTTTTATGGACTTAATGAATAGAGTCTTGAGGCCTTATCTTGATCAATTCATGGTAGCCTTTTATCGATAATATTTTGGTTTACTCAAAGAACAAGGAAGGGCATTAACAATATTTAAAAATAGTGTTGTAGATTTTAAGAGATGAGAAGTTGTATGCCAAGTTTAGCAAGTGTGAGTTTCAGGTTAGTGAAGTGTCTTTCCTTGGGCATATAGTGTTTACAAAAAGGATTCATGTTGATTCTAGTAAGATTAAGGCAGTGATAGAGTGGAAGCTACCTAGGAATACCATAGAGATTAGGAGTTTCCTCGAGTTGGCAGTATACTATAGATGGTTTGTCAAGGGGTTTTCCTTGATAGTAAGCCCTATGACTCATTTATTGAGAAAAGATGTCAAGTTTGTCTGGGATGATAGGTGTCAAGAGAGTATTGACAAGATTAAGATGATGTTCACCGAGGCTTCGATTCTTATTTAGATAGTTTTTAGGAAGGACTTCACCATATATAGTGATGCATTTCATAATGGGTTAGGTTTTGTTCTAATGTAAGATGACAAGGTCGTTGCTTATCCTTTGAGATAATTGAAGCTACATGAGAAGAAATACCCTACTCATGATTTAAATCTTATAGCCATTATGTTTCCTCTGAAGATTTAGAGACACTATCTTTATGGAGAGAAGTGTTATCTATACACTAATCACAAGAGTTTGAAGTATCTTCCTACAAAGAAGGAGTTAAACTTGAGACATAAGATATGTATGGAGTTGATTAAGGATTATGACTACATAATTGATTATCATCTAGGAAAGGCAAATATGGTGATGGATGCACTTAGTAGGAAGTTCATGGTAGCCATGAGATCCATGAATGTCAGATTATAGTTTATAGGTGATAATGCCTTGTTAGCAGAGATGCAAGTCAAGCCCAATTTTCTACAGCAAGTTAAGGATTATCAAAGAGATTATCACATACTAATAAGTGTGATTAGTGTTATCCAAAAGGGGAAGCCCACTGAGAATGAGATCAAGGGTGATAGTTGTTTATACTACCATGATAGAATCTATGTGCTAGACATGGAAGAGTTGAAGAAGCAAATTTTTTAAGAAGCTCATAATACTCCTTATGCTATGCATCTTGGTAGCACAAAAGATGTACTGGGACTTAAAGCTTTCTTATTGGTAGCTAGGCATGAAAAAGATGTATTAGAGTATATGATGAAGTGCCTTACTTGTTAGTAGGTGAAGGTAGAGCATCTGGTTCCATCTAGATTGCTTCATCCTATAGCAATTCTATAATGGAAATGGATAGTCACTATGGATTTTGTTGCTATGCTACCTATGACAAGGAGCAAATGTTATTTAGTATGGGTTGTGGTGGATGTATTGACCAAGACAGCTCATTTTATACCAGTTTGGATGGATTATTCCTTTAAAAAGCTGGCAAAGCTTTATATTGATGAAATTATCAAGTTGCATAGAGTGACATCTTCCATTATATCAGATTGGGATCTAAGGTTCATGTCGAGGTTTTAGAAGAAATTTCACAATGCCTTGAGTACTTGATTGAGTTTTAGCTTGGCATTTCATCCATAGACTGATGAATAGTCTAAAAGAGTCATTCAAGTAGTCTTTTAATACTTGAGTGATTTGATGTTAAGTAGTATATGATGTTAAGTTCATAATGAAGCATGGTTAACAAGTGTTGGAAGACATGCTAAAGAGTTATGCCATCAAGTTTAAAGGTATTTGGGATCACTATCTATCATTGGTGGAGTTTGCTTATGAGGCATTGTATGGAAGGAAGTGCAAAACTCCCTTATGCTAGAATGAGCTCAATGAGACTAAGCTTATGGGACTAGACTTGATAAAGGATGCAGAGGAAAAGGTAAAGATGATCAGAGAGAGATTGAAAGTGGCTTCTAACAAACATAAGTCATATGTCAACCTAAAGAGAAAAGATGTTGAATACGAGGTAAGAATCAAAGTATTTCTTAAGGTTTTACCTTCAAAGAAGGTTCTATGGTTTAGAATGAAAGGAAAGTTAAGTCCTAGGTTTATTAGGCCATAAGAAATAATATAACATGTGGGACTAGTAGCCTATAAACTAGCTTTGCCTCTCGAACATTAACAAATCCATGATGTCTTCCATGTATCCATGCTTAGAGTTACAAAATGGATCCAACACATGTATTATTAGTGAAAGAGGTCGAGGTTAACCCAAACCTATCTTATGAAGAAAAACTTGGAATAATTTTGGATAAAGAGGTAAAAGAACTTTAGAACAAAATAGTACCCTTAGAGAAAGTTCTCTAAAAGCACTATGGGATGGAAGAAGCTACATGGGAAATAGAAACTCAAATGAGAAAGAAATATCCTTAGTTGTTTAAGCTAAGTAATGTCAAGGATGACATTTCATTTAAGAGAGAGAGTAATGTAATACCCAAAAAATCCTAGTGTTATGAATAGTACTTCTCAGGATATGAATAGTGTTTCTCAAGGATGGGCCACACTAATCTTAATAAATAAAAGTTTAGACACCTAAATTTTAGCTTATGATGATAATCAGAGATAGGATAAAGCAACCTAGAAAACAAGTCCATATGGACTAACATGGCACAAGTCCACTCGAATTTAATGCTATAAGGTCTGCAACATAGCCAGCCTATACCAATTAAGCAAAAAGCCTAAAATCTACATAGTCAAGCCAAAGCGTATGTTCACATGGACTAAAGCTAACCTAGCCTAAGACCTAGCTCAAATCCCATAGACTGATGAGAAAACCCATAACCTAAATCTGTACAAACTAAGTCATATAAGTTTGTACAGACTTACCAACATAAAAGCTTTTAGAGGCATGGGATTCCTATACAGACTCTATCTCCCAATCCTAGAAGCACTCTATCACTTCTAGATGGGACACTCTTAACCTTAAGCCTATAAATACCCTTCTTGGGAATGATAAAGAGGGGGAGATAGGAAGAAGGCAATTCTAAAAACCAAAACCCACTATTTATGACTCTAAAAGAAGACTCCAACTATGAATCGCTCTACTAGTCCTAATAGCCCACACATAAAGTCTATTTTTCCAAAACACTACCTTTTCCATTATTGCTTGAAGTCTACTTACAAAGGTAAAATCTGAGTCCTCTCACTATACATATTGATACTATTTTCATAGACCTAAGATCTTTAAGGTTTTATCACAAGTGAGGTGATTCTATTTAACACCCACTTTGATCAAAGGAGTAGGTCATCATTTTAAGTTGTTTCATATTGTACAATTGACTATTTTTATGTTATAACTATTTTGTTATTTTTATCCAAATTATAGGGACCTATTTATAAGCATGATCACATTCGCACGAACTTACTTTATTGATATATGCATGATTTGTCATTAGCATAGACTTATGTTCAATAACAATCTCCTATTTGTCTTATGAATCATGTCCTAATATATACTATTTACCATATTGACATAATTCTATAATATTATCATCTTGTATAATCATTCCATTCTATAATATGAATATTGTTGACATACTAAAACTATTGTACAGTCTACACAGACTCCCTCCCACGAGGAATGTAGTCCGTATGGATGATCTTATCTCATTCTTGATTATTCTATCTTCAAGTCTGCACGGACTCCCTCTCACAAGGAACGTAATCTATATAGATGATCTTGTTTTATTTTGTTTGTTTCATCTTCAAGTTAGTACAAACTCTATCTCACAAGGAACATAGCCCGCACATATATATTTATGTTAAGCATGTTTATTTTGCTATGTAGTCTGCATGAACTCCCTCTTATGAGGAATATAATTCGCATAGACATTTACTTTGAATTCTAATTTTCACATGTATTTGTATTTCTTATCCTCTTTATATATCCTTATGAATCTTTATTTGGTATCATTAACCTTTTCCTTTAAGTTGTATGCAAGTGACCTTTCTCACTAAAGTGGAGATCTAGACGGACATAATAACCCTTAAAAGTAGTAGTCTGCATAGACACATGCTAAAGCTTAATAGAGTCCACATGGACTTGACGATGTATAGATGAGACCAATTAAGTGCTTTTTTTCATTTCTTTTGTTATATACCTCTTTAATTTTGTTAATCATTTTGGGTTGTAATAAGTAGTTAAATAACTTATTTTACATGCCAAATGCCTAACTTCACTTCAAATGGTTATTCTATATTATTAAATGGTGTTTTCTTAAGAAAATGGTTTTAAGTTTTCTCTAATCAAAAGTCATACCAAAAATGAATTCTAATAAAGAGTAATCTCCTAGATATAGGACTTGGCAATTATCGCCAATTCCTTTCCAATTATGGGTAATTGTTAGGTCAAATAACAACTAATTATTGACCCACTTTCTGGATGTGCAATGTACTTATTGTATTCTTTAAATACTAAAATGTACTCTTTTTATACTTAAACAAGTGGCATAACTGCTTTAAATATAATACGTACTTGCTTCATACGGGATTGATAAATGTTATAATATAATGAAAGGCATATTATTAGGGCTTAAATAAAATCTAAATTTTGAACCTTTCTAGTATAAAAGATCAGAGGTCCTAGTATAAAGGCCAGGTGGCAACTCCCAAATATTAAATCGCTCTTATTCCTAGTTGCATTTCTCTATAGTGGTGACTCCATTGAGGACTAAGAATTTAAATTTGAAAGTGCCTAAATAATATGCCATCTAATATTCTAATTTTTATCAATTCTATGCATTGCATCCTATATAAATTATGTCCCTTTTACCCTAGATGGTGTTATGAACCATGACTCCATTTTTCATTCAAGAATAGAGAGGTGCTAGCATATCTATCACTGATAAGGCTTATACCTTCATGTATATAAAAAGGTGAACTAATCAGTCACTATTATCCTTAATTGGAAAGACCCATTAGGAGGGACCTCTGCTTGTGGGAGACATAAGCCTTTTTTACCAAACCATAAGCCTATATAATTGAGCCTAGCAACTTCCCTTAGGTTGTTGACCCTAAGAGTTTGTGATTATATTGTAATTGCTATGTAAGCCTATCACACTTAATCTTATTTGAAATGGGGCCAAGCCTATTATGCCTTTCAACTAGAATAAGCCCAACCTAATTTCACCTCAAACAAGACTTAAAAGTTATAGGCCATTATCCTTGCATGCACTTTAAAGAAGAGAGGTCATTAGGCCTAATTAAGCCTATATTCAAACCTATGCATCCCCTAATGATGCTTAGGTAAACCCACCTAGGAAGAATGACTAAAACCATATGTGTGGGAGTAATAAGGTTAGAAGGCTTATTACTTGTGATTGTCCTTGTACACCCTATCTTTTCAACATTACATTATACTTACTACATAGCATAAACTTTGCAAACTTCTTGTTTTATATCTTCCTTATTTTCTTTGTACCATGTGTATATCATGTTTCAATGCACATACATAATACTATACCTACTACATGACATAAACTTTTTATCTTTTTCATCCAAATACTCATGGATTAAGTACACTTCACACTAGCACATGACATGCTAACCATGCATTGAAGGCTATAATCTTTTAAAGGATCATTACCTTCTTACTCAAACATCATGTAACCATCAATACCATATATCCATGTATTTACATCATTCATGCATAAGGCACACATCACATGCAAATCATGCATTATCACTAACCATTTGTTTTCAACTACCAATGATCCATTTACAATCTATAAAAAAGTGAGATCATGTCTGAAAATGAAATATTAATAAAGACCATGCCAAATGTGGTCCTTTAGGATATGGAGAAAAGATTGATGGCTACCATAACCAGCGCACTATCAAATGTGTATGCCTAGCAAGATAAAGGTTAGACTTCTACTACTGATAATGGCAAGAAAGAGATAGCTGATGACTAGGTTTCTGATGAAGAAATACCACTTGTTAAGCCTAGCTATAATAGAGTCCCACCACCTAAGTATGGCAAGAAGGATTCAATTAAAGAATTGAATGAAAAGTTAGAGGCCATGAGTCACCTAGTGACCGAGGGCAAAAACATCAACTTAGAGGATATTAGCCTGGAGCTTAATCATACCATGCCCCACAAATTCAAGTTGCCAAATTTAAGTATGTTCGATGGCACTTCTGACCCAAGGACTCACTTAAAGTAGTATGTAATAGCCATGAGGTTAACCAATCCATCGAAAGCACAAATGGTGAGCTTGTTTAGTCAGTCTCTAACTAGTCAAGACTAGTACCATAGCATGGAAAGGAAGATCAAGGTAAATTGGGAAGAGTGGGTTCATGCATTCAACAATCAATACTCAAACAATGCAACCATTAAGGTAACTATAAAAAAATATAGAATTAGTGCACCAAAAACCTAATGAGTCCTTTTCAGAATATTTAGAGTGATGGAGGGATAAAGTACTTAAAATGAGGAATAAACCAGATGATGTCGACCAAATTAAAATGTTTATCAGGAATACCAATAATTACATGAAAGTGGGGCTTTTTGCTTATAACGCCCATGTTTCGAGGCTTCAAGAATAGTGCCACTAGGTTCGAGAAGTGTGCCCATGATGTCGGGTTACTTACACATAAACTAAGGTAGCGACATTGATTGGGAAACTTTGAGGGGCATTAAAATGATGAAAAAGGCAAATTTTAAAATTTTAGTAGAACCAATAATTCATTTTGCTCAATCAGCAACTGAATAGTGTAAAAAAATTTATTCGGGCTAAGAATGATCTAGGATGTGCCTGAACGGACCCAAAATTATTAGACCCTGAGCTCAAAAATTCCACTGAGTTTATTGGTTAAAGAATTTTTTTAATTCTGAGGTTATTTCCAAATTCTCATAGTTTTTAAGTTTGGCAAGCAAATTAAAGCAATCTAAAAAATAGCCCTATCGGTAGAATTTGGCTACAAAAATTTATGCGCATGTAGAGGAGATTAAAATATGAATTTTAAAATAAATAGTATAATTTTTTGAGGTCTGTGTGAATTTTGATAAATTTCTAAAGTTTTATTAAAAATCAAGCCATTTCGAGAAGGTTCAAGTGGCTATGGGACCCACTAACACATGGCTAGCTGGTGTAGGGCCCATGCCAAGTGGCAAGACAACTTGACAAGTGGAAAAATCCACTCATAAAAAGAGAGAATTTTCCCTTTTGTTGGCTACTAGAACTAACACCAACTCTAGAGAAATCCTCCATTTTAACCTCTTTTTTCCAGCTGTTTTAGAGAACTATCACCACCAAAAATTCCTAATATGTGTTAAGGAATTTCTAGAAAAAGAATGAAGGAAAAAGGAGCTCTTATGAATTAATTAAAACTCACCAAATGTCTAAGGGTCAGAGCAGTCCAGAAGTGTTTAAGGTGAGCTTCTATAGCTTTTCTTTAAATTTTCATGGTTTCTTTTGACTAGAAATGGATGTTTGAGATGCCTAACATCTATGGGGATGCTCATGTTTGAGGTGACTTAAGGAAGAAGAAGGCTTGATGAAGGAAGGAGGAACTATCGGGGGAGGCTTGATAACTTGTAGAGTAAAGGTCTAACAAGGGTGCTCTTGCAAGGTAAGTGAATTCTAGCATTTTCCTCATGTTTTATGACTTTTATGGGGGGCTAGAAATGAGTCCTAGAATTGGGTAATCTAGTGTTTAGTTGGTGGCACTTTAAATGGGAGTGAGATCCTTTAGGATAATGAGAAAAATTTGTATTTGAAATAGGTATCTTTTAATGAGAATGAACTTGTTATGATTGAAGTCCTTTGCAAGCAGAGAGGTAAGGAAAGTTGTAAAGGGTGGTTACTTGATATTTAGGGTATTAATGATGACTTTAAGGCCAATAGTGTGATGGATGGTGTGAGTATGGCTTATAAGTTACATGATAAGAATGACAGGCATATATATTCGAGAGGTGGCCATGTGAAATTGTGTATGTGTACATTGAGAAATTAAATGAAACAAGGGTGTTTAAGGCTTTAAAAAGAATGATTGCTTGTATATGTAACACCCCCTACCCGTTCTCCCTGAACTGATAAGGTGTGTTACTCTCCTATACTTGTGTGCCTGTAATCCGGGAGTATCGCTGTCA
>CANXYI010932503.1:0-13995 GCA_948208565.1 Hura crepitans | reverse complement strand
TTCACAAGCATCTAATTAGGCCTAATTGAGGATTTTAAAACAACATAATTTTTTTATGTCCGAGTAATTTTTAAAAATTCTCCGAAGTTAACAGCCCTTATTTATCGAAAAACCAAGTTTTGGGGTGACCTGCGGCACCCTAACGCTTCGCCAGTAGCTGTAGTAGGTGGCGACTCCCTTTAAAGGACACCTAGCCTACTATCACACCTCACCCTCTTTTCCTCTCTTTCTTTTTTTCCCTTTATTTTGCTAGCCATATTTTTTCCAATTTTCTTCTTTCCTTTTATGGCTATTCTAGCCCTATAGTTTCATCTAATTGCCATTAAGAATTTGCATCTCAAGTGAGAAATTCACTCTTGAAGATGGTAGAGTACACAAGTTGCCCAAGAACTCACAAGGAATCAAGAAATGAGTAATTGAGCTCATAGGCAACATGAGATTTAAATCCTAGAGTAAGTTAATTTCCTTTAGTTTTATTTTGGTTCTCAAAGGATTTCTCCCTCCTAAGCACGCCTATATAACCAAAAATTTCAATTAATCAAGTGTGTAATATTGGTGACATTTTTTTGAGGTGGAAAACATGAGGGATACCTAGGATACTCTTAAGTTAAAGGCTAAGGGAAACAGTTGCCCAACAAAGGAGCTTTAGGCCAGCATGAGGTATGGAGAAGCTTAGCTTCTTAAATTGGTATGTGAATTTAATAAATTCTATCATGCCTTGATCCTTTTGTCTTAGGAGTTTTAATGGCCTTGTAGTATGAAATTAATGGTTGTAATGAGTAGTAAAAGTACTAATTATTCATGCAAGTATGGATGCTAGTTACGTATGGTGATTTGGTATTGTTTGCACGAAATTGAGAGGTAGGTGGTGCTTAAACTTCATGAATGAGAGTGAATTAAGAGGATAGATGGCATGTATGTCATGAATTCACATGATTTTGGTGTATGTGTGAAGCAAAAGATATGATCATGTTGAGTGTTATACATGGTCGTATGGTACAAAGGGTGTTTTGGCTTAGAAGGCAAGGGTTAAGCCTTGTGTGTAAAAATTATGATATCATATGATTAATATACATGATTATAATAGGTTATGAGTGTGTATAGTGAGGAAAGATAAAATTAGGACATTCAACTTGACTTAGTCATGGGGTAGGAGCCTAATTTATGTTGTGTACATTATGCCTATGATGAGTGAACCATGATGAAAATAGGATATTAACATGGGAGAGTATGTACAAGTGGTGAATTTAAGAAATAATGCATGTGCAAGTGTGTGACATGTAGGGTTGAGAAATATATAAGTGGTGCAATTGCATAAAATGTTTGGTATGGAGTACATGCATGTGTGGTTATGTTAAAATAATAATATATGGCTAGTATGTGTGTTAACTTATGGTAAAAGGCATGGACATGGGATACATATATGAGTGTTGTTAGAGTGATAACATATGAAATATGTGTGTGGCAACCTAATAAAAATGCATGTATATAATTAGGAAATAAATATGGCCGAGAGGTGCTTTAGTTTGTAAAACATGCATGCGATGTGTAGGGCTTGGGATATTAGGTAGATAATGGCATGTTCAGAAAGGGATTATATGCATGTGTGATGGAATTGGCAAAACAAGTGGGAAAATATGAGGTTTGGTCATGGTTATGGCATGTGTAAGCCTTAGCATGACTTGGTTGGCATGGCTTGTAGCGTGTGTGCATGTATATGTGCTTGTGGCATGTCATGTTATTTGTATGTATGATTAAATGTGAGCAAAAGCATGTGTGTTGTCATTATCCACTTTTGGCTGAGACTTATGCATGAAAATTAAGGTATAATGAGCATAATGTAGCATGGCAAGTGTGTGTGAAATGACATGGCATGTTAAGCATCAAATGGTGAACATGACCTTAAGATGAAATAGGTATACATGTGTGAGTATATGGCATGAAAATGGAAAAATAATAATAATAAGACTTATCTAAAATTGAATTAGAATCTGGTTTAAAATTTGTTTGAATTCAAGTGATTAAGTTAGCTTAAATAGAAATAAAAATGGCACGAAAATGAACAAAAAATTTGGGACCTTTTATACATTTGTTTTGAATGGAATTTAAGGCCAACTTAAGGGTCACTTGGAAGTCATAAATAGACTCGGCTTCAAGCTTGCAAATATATGAGATGTTGACTAAGAATGGCATGGGAAAAATGCCCAGAACAAGGCTAGTATTGGGCTTGTACATGTGTACATAAATAATAGAATTGACCCATAACTGTCCTATAAAAGGACCAGATTGGATTTAGCTTGAATATGACTGATAAATTACATGTAATAGGGCCACAATGAATGGAATAAAATGGACTTAATTATGACTATAGAATTGTCTTAAATTGGGCTAAGAAAACATACTCGTAATTGTCCGGTAGAATCAAAATGGACTCGTAACTATCCTAGTCAAAATTGGACTATGGAAATAAATTCATAACTAGCTGCTAAACATTATTAAATATTATAAAATGATGATCAATAAATAAATGAATGTAAAAGAAAGTTAGATGGCCCATTACTTAGACACCCACTAAATGGGTTGACCAGTCAACTTAGAGATTAACAATTGCTAGACTGTCTGTTTATTAGATTGGGTTGGTGTAGCAGTCGAGGTTCATTATTGAGCCATTGCACTAGTATATGGGGTAGACACTCTTTGTTGCTAGCACTTTTGATTGTATATTGGACTATGTCGGTGCAGCTATGAAGATCCCTAGAAGGGCCACTGCACTAGTCTGCTGGGTAGACTCAGATGGATTATTTGACCTGATCAATTGCCTTAGGAGGTCTATGGATTGATCTCTATGCATAGTTACTCAGTATTTTTCCCCTCGGGAGGTTCTTATGAACTAATCCCTATAGGCTATGTTGGGCTGGTGCAGCGGTGAGGGTTTAAAATGTGGGCCACTGCATATCTTTTAGTTCCCTCTTGTTCTAGTGTCTGTAAGTATAGTCTACCTAGTTTGACCTATTTAATAATTTGCATAATGCATTTTGGGAATAATGGAATGATTGAATAAATTATAAAAATAAATTGAATGAAATTATCATAGTGGCATTTTGGTAAATTTGAAGAACATGTGACATAACATCTAAATGGCATCAATCATTCGGCATGTTGCTCACACAATACACCTAGACCATTATTTTATGCTTGGATGTGTTTGACATAACTATAAGTACCTGGCTGATGGAATGTATGTAAATGAAATAGATATTGTGTAATGCCTGTAAGCTAAGGTTTTATGAACAGTACTTTCTAGGCCTGAGGGATGTTTCCTGCGGTATGGGCCATCATTACGAGTCCAATGACTAGCATATGGATCATAAAACTTTGACGGGCTTGAAAGTGGGTAAAATGAATGAATTTAAAAATTTAGCAGAACCAATAAATCATTTCAGGTTAAGAACTAGTGTATATAGAGATAAAAATAAAGTTGTGCCAGGACAGCTCTGAGAAGTGCCCGGACAGACTCGAAAATATCATACCCTGAACCTCAAAAATTCTAATGAGTATGATGAAGAAGGAAATTTAATTTTCTGACATCATTTAATATTTTTTCAAAATATTTTATTCCGATGGGTGAATAGTGTCAAAAAGTCCATTATTGAATTTTGGCCTAAAATTTTACGTGGGCCTTAGTGACACTAAGTGAGGATTTTAAAAATTGAAATGAATATTTTTAGAGGTCCAGAGAATATTTTATGAATTTCTAAAGATTAAAATGACATAGGGTGAATAGTAACCCTAGCTCCTAGAGGAGTTTCGAGCTAATATTTTACAGGGCCCTTAATGAATTTAATCAAGGATTTTTGGAATTATGATTATGAGTTTTGGAGCTCTATTGAAATTATTTTGAATTTTCAAAGATTAAAGCAAAATAAGATTAATTTGGGCCGTCCGATCGACATATGGTGCGATCGTGGCCTTCCACTTTGCTTATACACCTAAGGTGACACGTGTGTGCATGGATAGAATGGAAAAGAAGCCTTCTCCTTCCTTCTCCCACTAATGGCCGATTTCATTTCTCCATAGTTCCCCCTCTATTTTTTCTCTCTTTCTCTCTCCTCCCACACCAAAAACTCACATAATTTATATAGTTTTGAACCTCCATGACTCCTTAAAGCTATTCCAAGTGACAGAATGGGAAAAGGATGTACAAAAATTTAGTTTGGAGCACTTGATGAATAATGCCCTTTTGATGTGCAAGTGTTTCTTTCCATGGTTTTCTTATTTTTATTGGAGGGTATTTAAGGTGTAGATGTCATCCATGGAAAGAGATTTCAGTTTGGTGTTATGTATAATTTTGTAGGAATTTTCAAAGGTTGGAACCTTTATGGAAATTTTGGAAATGGTGGTTCAAGGTAGAGGAAGATGGATTCAAGGGTTCTGGAGTGGCTTCAACATGTCTGGGAGCCCGTTGTAAGTGAGTTTAACCAAAACATGTCTTGTATATTAGAAAAATGTCGAATTAAAGGTTGGAGTATGTGTATGGAAGTTGTGGTTGTATCGGTGTTCATGTGTGTGTGTGTGTGAAATGCATGTAAAGTGGTGTAATTTGAGGAGAAAAGATGTTATAGATATGTGTTGGATGTGAAAAGAATGTGTATGCATGTCTTGCATGTATGGCTAGGTATATATCGTGTATGCCATGTTATGAGTATGTATTTATAGTATGGTGATATATGAACTATGGCATTATGATTTATGGCATATAAGTAACATAGAATGACTAATGTGGTTATGTGAGAAGAATTAATTAAAGGATGATGGGTGAATAATGTATGAAGGATGGATGTGTAGGAACATGCAAATGTACTAGGTAGAGTTGAAATAGTGGATGAAAGAATAAGGATTTAACTAAGAGATATGGTTTAAGGTTTAGAGATGAAATTAAAGATTTATGTGTTAAGATAATTAAAATGTTAGATGGTATAAGGTATTCTAGGATGTAAGGATTTAGGAGGAAGGAAATTCAAATAGAGTATTAAGTTGGTGAGAAAAACTTACCAAATGAATAGTACCTCTTATGTAAAACAATGGACCTATAATTGTTTGGTAAATTACGATGACATGTAACTGACTGAAAAATATGATCGGATGAAATAAATTAAAATCTGTGTCTCATTACCATGGAAACAATTAGAATAAATATTTGATAAGGAGAAAAGTGATTAGTTGGGTTAAATTAGAACAAAAATGGGGTAAAGAGTTGATAAATTGTTGAAAAGCTGAATGAATAAATCAAGAAAACAAAGAAAGAAATTACTAAAGCATAATAATATGGGGATAAAGTTTTAGAAACTAATAGGTAGAGGATTGAGGGACTTCAAAACATACATAGAGATTATAATTAACAAAGATCTAAAGATTTTGTATGGGGTAGGCCTCATCAGGGATTCCACAAAATATATTGAATAAATTATTAGACTATACAAAGAACAAATATTATTAGAAAATTAGAACAAAGAAAGTGAACTACTAAATCTAAGAATCAAGTCATTGTATAATGATACAAGAACTACAAAACATGAAATATATGGAATATAATCTAGCATGATTCATGAAAATGAGGTAAATTAGATATATATATTGGTAATAGAGAAGAATCAAGATTAATTGTGAAAGAAGTTAAAAGACAATTATATGAGGTTTATGACCTAAGTGGAACTAAAGTAAAGACATGACTATTTGATTAAACTAAAAAGATATTTTATGGAATGTGGCTAATAAGTGAACTAAGATGACCCAGAGGATGATATATTTTATCATGGATAAATTGAATAATGAATATAATGGCTTTGAAAGATAATGGAAAGGGAATCTTGGGATTAATTGTTGCTTATACACTGGACAGGTTGACTGGTCAACTAGGGATTAGCAGTTGCTAGAGGTTGAGTCTATATGGATTTTAGCTTGTATATGGTGGATGTAGCCCCCGAGTATTGATTTGAGTCTGCATGCTCAGGGTATTGGGAGGCCTACGACTGATCCTTGCTACCCACTTATGGATATTAGGAGGCCCCACTGGACTTATCCCTATTATCTGCTAGACACCTTGCTAGTGTCGATTGCACTGGGATATTGGGAGCTCCCATAGGCTGATCCTTACTATCCCCTTTTCGATATTGGGAGGTTCTTAGGAAATAATCCCTGCTATCAAGCAAAAGGTGTGTACAAACACCGAGGTTTATAATGTGGGCCACTGTATAGCTTTCTCTTTTGTCCAATTCTTGGACTGGGTTGGTGTAATAGCTAAAGTCCAAAATAGGGGCCACTGCACATGGTGATTCTCGTTATCTAGTGGTTGGGAGTTCTTCCTGAACCGTGGGGGTATTAATGGATAAATTAAACAACTTGAATAGTTAGAAGTGAGGTAACTAACGGGTAATCTTATTGGGAACAAAGAATAAGTTGTAAATGGAGGAAATAACTAGTGTATATAACTTTAATGAAATTTATAAAAGGAGTAAAAGATAGATAGAATGGTGAATTAAGAGGGGAAATATGCTTAGGAAAAAATAAGTCATAGAGGTAAATTATCTAATGCAAGTAAAGCAAGTAGTAACTTATACACATAAACATAATAAACAAAATTGAATGACAGAGAGTGTTTATAAGAGAGTATAAATAAATGGTTGAACAATATTAATCATGTAACTTAAACATGGTAAGAACACAAATTGGAGGAAGGTTAATATGATTCAATTGACGAATAATCATAACTGAAAGCCTAAGTAGAAAGACCAGGAAATTATAAATAGTTGCTCTTGGTAAATTCTTGTGTGCTTGCATGTGGTAGAATACATGATATATTTGGTTAAATTCACCACTGAGTGCACAGTTAGCATATCGAGTGTCCAATATGTAGGTGGTAGATTAGACTGAGATGATAAGGATGACCATCAGTACGATCGACAACTATCCAGGTATGAGATTGTCTTATTATCCTATGTTAGTTTAGTAGCTAGAGGCACTCATGCATATTATCATAGGAAAATTGAGTGGTATAATACTTAGTTAGCTAGTACAGTAACCTATAACAGTGAGAAGTAAGTTCTTCACTGTAATAGAAGCCTAAGTTGATATTTGGCTATAACATCAGGCGTGTGAGTGTCATATGCTTAGTGGATTTACCTCAAATAACTGGAACTATTAAATAAAATTTCTAGATCGAATAGGAGAAATCTATGTAAAAGTTAAACGAAAGGCCCTTGGGAAAATCCAAAGATGGGTGACCTCATAGAAAGTAGCACACTTTGCCTATTTTCTTTAGGAATAGGCAGGGGGTGTTACATATTGCATTTTTTTTAAATGGGTTCTATATACTTAATCCTATGTTGCTAGTGTATTAAAGCATATGTGTGCCTACATAAGACATGCTATTAATTTATTAAATTCACTACTGAGTTTTATACTCAACATACCACCATTTTGGTGCACAAGTAAGTAGGAATAGCGATCAAGCTTCATTGTACTTGCAATAGAAGTGGAGACAATAAAGGTCCAAGTTTTGTAAGTGTCTATTGTATATAGTAGGGACTCATGTAAGAGCTTTAGGTTATGTGTCCAGCATGCTTTGAGTTGCTGAAGTTTGTAAACTTAAGTAAATCAGTCATAAATAAATCGGTGTTTTGTTTGTTTTAGGCTTGCTTGTGGTTTTGATATCTATAGGCCTGAGGCCCTATGTGTGTGTTTTTAACCTATATGAGATGTGCTGATGTTTGTCTAGGGGATCAAAAAGGTCCAAATGGAGTTTATGGGTTGTTACCTATATAATTATTTTAACAAGTGGAAAAATTTTGGTATAACACCCGGGTAGCTATTGTGTTGCTAAATTTTTTGTGACCTGTAAAGTGTCTATATATGCATGCTTGATGTTGAGGTAGTTATTGAGCAATTCTTTGACACTTGTTACATGATATAGGATTGTCCTTTTATAGGTATAAGTTTTTATTTGGGACTATAGACAGCCGTTATACTTGCAAAACTTAGTCCTAGGCTACCCATTGAGAATAACAATGTCTATGTTGTTGTTAAGTTGTTAATTAAACTTAGCTAAACCATTCACTTTAGCTAACCAAATGGGTTATAAACTCTCAAGTTTAAGTATATACTCATTTGGTAATGCTTCCAATTGGATCCCTCATTATGCCTAAGAGGAGAGCATTATAGGTCTTATTATGTTATTCACATTATGCTTACTCTAACATAATATAGCTCTACACTTTCTTCCATATAAATCTTCTTAAGGTACCATGCTCAAACTTGATTGGTAACTATTGTTTTATGCCAATTCTACCAAACAGAGGTATTAATCCCAACTCTTATTAAACTCAATTGAATAACTTCTTAGCATATATTCCAGTACCTGAATGACTTGCTTAGATTGACCATCCATTTGTGGATGAAATGTTGTACTAAAAGTGAGTCGAATGACTAAGGCATTACAGAACTTTCTCCATAATCTAAAAGTAAACCTTAGGTCTCACTCTAATATGATTGATGCCAGTAATCCATGCAACCTTAAAATCTCAACAATAGATTACTTTGTAAGCTTCTTTAAAGAATAATCCATTTTCACTAGTAAGAAGTGAGTGGTCTTAGTTAATTTATTCACATCATCGATATAACATCACACTTGTTCCTTACCATTGACAAAACAACAATGAACTCCATTGAATCTTCTCTTATTTCCTTTCTAGTATAGCTGCATGATGAAGCAAAAAAAAAAATGAACTTAATGCTCTATCTTAAGTTGTTGACAAGAAAGGTACTTGGTCATATACTTTAACACACCTTTCTTCATACCATGCCACACCTTTCTTCATACCATGCCACAATCAATAAGGCTTCAACTCTTGAAACATCTTGGTGCTACTAGGATGTATAACATATGGGTCATTGTGTGCTTATTGTATTATCTACTTCTTTAATTCTTCTATATTAGGTATGCATAAATGATCTTAAATGTATAAACATAGTTCATTCTTAATCTCAAATTCAATAGGCTTCCTCTCTTGGATTGAATAGATAATACTCATAAGCTGGTTGTCATCTTTCATTACATATATCACTTAATGTAAAAGGCTTAGATTGACTTACAGTTCAACTAAAAGAGCTTTATCATCCATATGCTTTAAGCTTATATTCATAGCTCTCATAGCTGACATGAACTTCTCACTCAAAGCATTTAACATTGTAATGGCTTTACCAGGATGGTAGTAAGTAAGATAATCATAGTCTTGAATCAACTCTTTCAATCTACATTGTCTTAGTTCGAGTTCCTTTTATATAGGAAAATACTTTAAACTCTTTTGATCTATGAAAACATAGCATCTCACTCTATATAGGTAATATCTCCATATCTTCAAAGCAAACACAATGGCTACTAGCTCAAGATCATGTGTACTATAATTCTTCTTATTAGGCTTTTAGCTTCCCAGAGGCATCATCAATAACTTAGCCTTCTTACAACAACACACATCCCAAGCAATATAAAGAGGTATCACTATATATTGTGAAATCCTTCCTAGATACTAGTTGTGTAAGAATCGACACTTCAAGTAACATAGCCTTTAACTTCTCAAAACTTTTTTGACACTTTTCATCCCATATAAACTTGGCATTCTTATGTAATAGGCAAGTTATAGGTGTTGTAATCATAGAGAAACCATTAACAAATTGCCTATTGTAAACTGCCAAACTAGGAAACTTTTAATCCCTATCATGTTTCTAAGTGACTTCCATTCTTGGTTTGCTTATACTTTGCTTGGATTAACTCGAGCATTATTTGTAAAATCTACATGTCCTAAGAAATACACCTTATTAAGCCAAAACTAAAACTTGCTTAGCTTGGCAAATAGCTTCTCATCCATTAAAGTCTATAAAACAACCATGAGATTTCGCTCTTGATCATCTTTATTCTTAGAGTATATCAAAATATCAATAATGAATATCTTAAAAAATTAGTATAGATAAAGTTGAAAGACCCGATTATCAAATCCATAAATGATACAAGGGCATTGGTTAGCTGAAATGGCATTACCAAGAACTCATAGTGCCTATATTAAGTCCTACAAGCAAACTTAGGCACATCTGCTTCCTTCACCCTCAATTAATAGTAGCCTAATCTCAAATCAATCTTAGAGAGCACTCTAGCCCCTTTAAGTTGATCAAACAAATCATCAATATAATGTAAATATGACCTTGTTTTATTGTCTATGGTTTATTAGTCTTTAAGATCTAACCTTCTTCTTCATAAATAACATTTGAGCTCCCTAGGGAGATATGCTAGGTCAGATAAAACCCTTGTGTAACAACTCTTGTAATTGAATCTTCAACTCTTTCAATTTCATTTTAGCCATCTTATAAGGTGCTATGCCAAAATAAACCTTAATCCTAAACTTAAGTTCCCATTCAAGTGTTAAACTAGCTAACTAATTAGGGAAAGCATCAGGAAACTCCAACACAATAGGAATCTTAATCACATTTGGCTCTTTCTTTCTCAAATCTATCATATGTGCCAAATAAGCTTTATACCTTTTTCTTATCAATCTCATTGCCACAGTGGTAGAGATAACATTAGATAAGAATCCATTCTTTCACCCATAAGTATGGTTTCTTTCCTATCCCCAATATTAAGAGTAATCTTCTTCTGTCAATAATCAACTAAAGCATGATGCTTAGACAACCAATCCATGGCAAAGATTAGATCTAACTCATCGAAAGGTGAACCAATGAGACCTGTAGCAAAATTAAACCTTTTGATTAATAATAGACATTCTTTATATATCTTATTTACTATCACATTTTGACCTATGGGCTGCTAACCATAATATCAATATGAAGCAAATTTGCCTCTAACCATTAATCATGTGCCTATGCTATGCATATATAAGAATGCATAGAAATAAGATCTATCAATGCCATAGTAGGTATATAAAATATGTAGAAGGTACCATCTATAACATCAGCTAAGTTAGCCTCCTCACCTTGATAGCATACTACCTTGATAGTTCTCATGGCTCAGCTCTGTCAACTATCTTTGATCTAACCCTCTAATTATCTTTAGGTCTATCATCTCTATCCTTTGGAAGTAGTAGTGGATGATTCCTGAACCTATGAAGTGGTTATTGAGTTCTTGGGATATTCTCTAAGGAAGTGATCCTCAGAACCATATCTATAAATAGCTCTAGGTATTATTCTACAACATGTACCCTATACCTTCTATTACAATGCTCACATAAGGTTACTGGTGTGCTAGATACCTAGATCTGATGTTTACATATAGGCAGAGGTCTCTCTCTAGACCTTTGAGTCCAAGTTTTCATTTGTCTCTGAGGCTATTACTAAGACTGCTCTCCTTTTTATTTCCTAGTAACAATAAGAGCAAAACTAGAATGACCCTAACTATATGATCTCTCTTAATAAAAACTCCCATTCCTCCATCTAGATCTCCTTAATAGCATAAGTAGCTAAAACTATCATAAAGAACTCTTTAGTCTTCATGGATGCCATATACATATAGATGCCATGATTCAGCCCATGCTCAAACCTCTAACATAGTAGCTTAGCTTGGCAAACTTCTTTTCATACTTGTAGATAGATTTATCTTCTGTTTGAGTTTAATAAACTCTTATCCCTTCCTTTTTAGGTAATTTTCTATAATGTACTTCTTTTTGTTCACTTCTAGGATGAAAATCCAAGGTAAGATCTTTCAGTGCCCTCTATTTAGTTATTATCTCCCACCATCTGTAGGCTTTTCCTATATTAATAATATGGCACATATCACATTATCCTCTAATGTGCACCTCAACTACTAGAGGATCATGTCAATCCTCATTAGCTAATATTCAGATACAACAAAATCATCTTAGTATATTCCAATGAAATCCATATCCTTTATCTTCTTTATCCTCTCAAGATATATCTTTTTCATAGATTGTGGAGGTGGTAGTGTAGCAGCAGCTATTGCTAGGCTCAATAGTTACACCATCTACTGTAAAAAGGTTAGTTGCACTTGTGTAGCCTGCCCAACATAACTGAGAGTTGAGGTTTCTTACCTTATAGACTTATTAACTATAGTTAGAGTATGACAATCTACTTTTTCACCTCCAACTTGCTGTGTAGACTCTTCTATCTTTGATCTATATGAAAAAAACAACTTATAAGTCCCAGATGCATATACTTATAGAATGTATGATCTTAGACATATGGCACTTATATGTAACTATATACACTTAGGAATGCCATAACCTTAGCTCTGATACAACCAAATGTGATAACCTTCACTCGATCAACTTTCAGATCTAGATGAGGAATGGCACATAATCGATATCAAACATACTTTAATCCTTCTTTCTTAAAAATCTTTTCAAACTTGATTGTCATCAAAACCTTATAAACACATGCTTAACAAAAACCACATGATATGTTAGGCTATTTAGGGTAATTTTGTGAAAATACAGCAGTATAATGGTTGTCCAATGACACGATCCCAAATAGTAACCTACGAAAAAGCACAATTTTATAATCTCAATTATCACAAACTTCAACATCACCATAACCTCTTTACCATCCCAACATACATTGTTTACACAAACTAAAACATGCATCAAAATTAATATTAAATAAAGTAGATATATATACATACATATGTTCCATCTTTTAAGAGTTACAAAACAACTTTCGAATCAAGTTAGGCCTATAGCCCATATATATACATATGAGTGCCAACTATAAACAACTAAGCTATACATAATCTTAATATACCAAAGGAAACAACTTCTTGATCCTTGTACTCCTAAGGACTAGGTATAACTTCACTTTTACACTTAAACCTTTGCATTAAGAAAAAAATGATGCACTAATCTTCACAACTTAGTGGTGCACCCAATAACATTATCTGCACACATTCACGCGCAAGGTATATTTATATTCCTTTTGTAACATGTTAAAACCATTTAGAACATAATAATTTCTTATACAAGCAAACAATACACAATGCATACAATTTATAACATACTATGCAAAACACATACAATTTATAACATAACATGATAAATATGATAGTCATTATACTCATGTGATTGATTATAGATTCCTGATCATCTTTAATTATGTTATTTATTTAATTTGACCATAATGATGACAAGATCTTGATACTAGATAATAAAAACTCCTTGGGCCATGAGGCTATATATGGGATGTATCAAATCTAGGACCATAGTGGTCCTGACTAGGAGTACAAAGGTCATAGCAAGGACCATAGAGGTTGTAGTAAGGACTCAAAAGTCATAATAAAAAATAAGCTTGAAGGCAAGAATTAGGGTTTAAAGACCATAAATTAGATCTCAAAAACCCTAAACTTAGGCCTGAAGACCGTGAGTAGGTAGTGAAGTACACTAGAACCTACTAAACTCCCTAGTTGACCAATTAACCTATGACATCCCTACCGAATTCCTGAAGATACTCGACAGGCGATGCACTTCCTAATAGGTCACCCATCTTGGAATTGCTCTAGGGCAAAATCCTTAACACTTATGGACTATTCTAAAACTTTATTAGATAGTGTTTAAAATCTCAATCTAACCTTTAATCATGTTTATGTATGGTCTAAAAGACTGAAAAAACCTATTTACATAGACTTTACAAGTTATTTAAAATTAGGCAGCATAATGGCTACCTGTGTGACATACCAATTTTTTTTTCACTTGTAAAAAGACTTCTATAACCAATAATACCATTCAACCTCCATCTAAACCCTTTAACTCCACCATTCAACGTCAGCACACATCAATCATACATCAGCACACACATAAGGCCTTCAGTCCTCAGTTATCAAACATCAAGCAAGCTAAATGGACAAGGCACCTAATTATATACACCACATCCATTCTTTATATATATATACATAATAGCTTCTAAGCATGCTAACCTATACACTATACT
>CANXYI010932351.1:0-12752 GCA_948208565.1 Hura crepitans | reverse complement strand
AAAACTTTTGAAAACTAGCATATCCCTAAGTAGCAAATACATTACCAAAATCAACATTAGTAGCATATATGTCTTTTAATAGCTCAAATTCTAACATCTCAGAACTAAAAGTAGAGATAAGTGTGTACCTCCTAGACAATGCACCAGTCACTTTATTCTCCTTACCTTACTTGTAATGAATTTACTTTACCTTGTCTCTTTATTTGTTTAAGAGATTCATAATCAGTGTGAATCATAAACTCCTTAGGTAGTAAATAGTGTTGCCATACATTTAAAGCCTCATTATGGCATATAGCTCTTTATCATAAGTATAGTAATTAAGTCAATTCCCACTTAAGTTCTCACTAGAATATGCCATGAGATGTTTTTCTTGCATTAGAACAACACTTATACTAATCTCGAATGCTTCACATTCAATTTTAAAAGTCTTACAAAAATCAGGTAACACAAAATAAGAGTAATACATAATTTTTCTTTCACAAAATTAATGCCTTATCTTATTCTTCACCTCATTTAAATCTAACCTTTTTATTATCTTAATCAAAGAAGCAACAATGGTAAAAAAAGTCTTTCACAAACTACCTAAATAAATTAGTCAGTTCATGAACACTTCTCACCTCAGAAATGTTCTTAGTCATTAGTCATTCGTGGATAGCTTTCACCTTAATTCCCTTAGCACTTACCATAAAACCTAAGAACACTAACTTATCTATGTAAAACATGTATTTCTTTAATTTGACATAAAATTTCTCTTTCCTTAACACTTCTAAAATAGGCTTAACATGCATGACATGCTCATATAAAGTGTAAATATAAATAAGAATGTCATTAAAGTACAGTAGAACAAATATGTTGAGGAAATCAGAAAAAACATGATTCATCAAATGAATGAAAGTACTAGGTTCATTAGTTAAGTTAAATGGCATTACTAACCAATAATACAAACCATGTTTTATTCGAATGTAGTTTTCTATTTATCACCTGATTTCATTCTACTTTGATGATAACCACTTTTTAAATTAATTTTAGTAAAGATGCACACACCATTACAATGATTTAGTTAGCTACCTTGTAATCAATACACATTCTCCATTCATCCTTCTTGGGTACCAATAAAATTGGTACAACACATAGGCTAATGCTCTCTCTCATATGCCCCTTCTTTAACAACTCATTTACTTGCCTTTAAAGCTACTTTACTTCATTCGGGATTACTCCCATATGCTAGCCGATTTGGAATGGTTGCATTAAGTAAAAATCTATTTTGTGTTTGATACCCCTCAAGGGTGTAAGAACCTTTGGTGTGATACAGAAACAAAACAACTAGGCAAATTTGGGTGGATTAAGGTCAATCATAATTAGAAAATTCTATTTAAATCGAATCACAACTAGCGATTTTCTACCTAAGAATATTATAAGCACTACTTGATGGATTACCTAAATCTTTAAGGCCTAATAATGATAGCTAGAGATATTTGTCAAGTTGGGTGACTTCAAAGAGATGAAAAATACCAAAAGTAAGTAGAAAGTTTTAAGAAAGTGTGTGGTAACATTAGTCATCCACGCTGATATCCAAGATATTCGTGGGCTTTTGATGATCTTTATGAACATATCAGATATTTGCATAGATATTAGTTCATATAGGCTTTTAGAAACATAGAATTTGATAGGGTTTGTAACTTTAGTCTTTTAGAAGTATATAATTTGGCTTAAACTCCTATTTGGTAAGAGGGAGGTAGTTTAGTCAGGAAAGAGACCTCGGAGTATCCATCAGTCCAAAGTAAACTCTAAAAATAACCACCTTCACCACCTCTCATAATACACACTATCAATATTTAAAATTCTCAGAGAAAGCTTACGTTTAGGCATTTTTAGAGAATTTTGAATTTTTTGAGTTTTACATTTAAAATTTGGGAATAGTTTAAAGTTTCTAGTAGAGTCTAGGAGTTCAGTCAGCGTTGTTTATCTTCGAAGAGTCTACCTAGCTTGGAGTCATGAGATCGATAAGATCTAAATGCTTTTTTCTTGTTTTCTTATTTTTTTTTTTAATTTAGGTCTTACATATTTAATTTAATGTTTTAATCATATTTTTTAGGTTTAGAATCATGTTTTTAAATATCATTTACACAGTTTTTGCATATTTCTAAGTTTATCATTTTCTATCATTTTTCTCTAATATTACATAAATATCATGTTTCATATTCATCCTTTTGCATATTTTATATCAAAATTATGATTCTTACTTGATATATAATCATCATATGGAGTTTTCGTGAATAAAATATATGAAAAAAGGCAAAAAGATGTTTTATTTGCATGCATAAATATTTATTACCAATTTTGCAAGATTCTTTTTATTTATCTTTTATGTGTTATGTGCGGTATGTTTATTTTATTATGTAATTGCATCACGTATTAGAAAATCATAGGGTTAATAGTAATATTGAAACCGCATATGGATCACTAGTCATATAGTTAATAAGTGTCAGTAATGAACCTAGTCTTTGAAGATCTTTAGATTTATCTTAGGGTTAAAATAATTAGGCCAATCCATTGATTCTCAGTTTGAACCAAGTGGTGACTTTAGTGTAAGCTCGTCAGTTCACAGTGGTACTCCACTGAGGAGAAGTAATATCGCACTTCTCAAAACATTGGTTGGCATAGAAAGCGCATATGTGAACGACCATGAATTCTCAGATTTTCCCTTTCAATTATCTTTTACCTTCATTAAATTCATTATTTAGTTAATTCATAACAATATCTCATTCCTCAAATCATTCTTAGTTTCTTTGTCCATCAATTTTCAGTGAATATCTTTTTAGTTTTCTCAAGCAATCATATATTCATTTTTTTCCATTTCACTTTAATCATCCACTTTATATGATTGTCTTACAACTTATTTTATAAGGAATCTTGCCTCAATTCCTTAAGCCTTAATGAATTATTCCATGTATTTTATTTTACATAATTCTTGCATATCGTATTGTAACATAGTTCTCAAATTTGGTAATTTTACTTTGTTGTTACTATTCTTTAATTATGTTGATTTTCTACACAATCCAGTAATTTACACAATATCTATTACGGTTTCCTTATGAGATCTATCCCATTTTTAACTCCTTGAATCTTTATTAGTTATACCCCCTTCTCATGCCTTGAAGTTATTTATACTTCAAGTTTAGTTTCCTAGATTTTATTCATAGCTTATTGTACATTAACAATTTCTCCATGTTATATATTTTTTTCTTTTTTCATTAATTTATCCCTTCAGCCTTTTAATCATGTATCAGCTCTGTATTCCATTATGGTTCTAATTTAGCCAAATTAATTATTCTTCCTCTGTTAAATATCTATTCTAGCTATATCTAAACTAGAAGGACACAAATTTTAATTTATTTCATCCAGTCATATTTTTCCGAACAGTTACAGGTCATCGTAAATTTTGAGGATAGTTACGGGTAATTTTATGTAACCATCACTATTCATTTAGTACTTTTTTTTCTTATTAATTTACCAACCTATTTTCTTCTCCATCACCCCAATCCCTTTATATCATAAATGACATTACCCCATCCAATCTTTACCTCTAAGTTACCACACAAAATCATTATCTGCATTCAAAAATACTAACTAACATGTCTTAATTGAATTAAATCTTCTTATGCAATATTTTCCATTTCTCCCATTCCATCTTTCATGCCTTCTTGTGCTCTCCACTACATATATCCTTCATGTTTAATATCTTATTAATTCTACACATAATCATGCCATGTCATAACCCTTACATGTCATACATCCTAACCATCCTACTCTCACATGCCAACCAATCATACATACTCACTCATGCCATGGCATACATGACATACACATAGTCATGCATGCAACACATACCTACACATCCAATCCACGTCCAATTCACATCCCTATCATCCTAAATCAACAATTTACACATCTTAACATACATTTCACTTACTCACAAACATGCACACACATGAAACTCCAACTTCCTTACACACACACCCATCCACCTTTAATTCCATTTTTCTTAACATACATAATATGTTTCTGATAAATTCACTTACAGCGGACTCCCTATCATTCTGAAGCTACTCCAGAACCATTGGATTCCTCTTTCTCCGCTTGAAGCATCCTTTCCAAGAATTCCATATTAGGGCTTCCACTTTGAAAAATCCTACAAAATTTCACAAAGCTTCAAATTGAAATTTGTTTCTTCCCTTAATATCGCCATACTTCATACTATGGAAGAAAAATAAAAACTCAAGGAAAAACCAACTTACTCACCAAAAGAGCATTATTCATTAAGTGCTCATTTTTCACTTTTTGGACCTCCTTTTTGCATTCTGTCACTTGAAATGTCTTCTGGGGATCATGGAGGTTCAAGACCATATAAATTTTGTGTGTTTCTATGGTGGGAGGAGAGAGAAAGAAGAAACAAAAATGGTGGAAAAGTCATGGAAATAGCGTCAGCCAAGGATAGGGGAGGGAGGAGGAGGCCTTTTTGCTTCTTTCAATCCATGCACACATATGGCACCTTAGGTGTATAAGTGAGGTGGATGGCCATGATCGCGCCACGTGTCAATCAGACTGTCCAAATTAATCCAATTTATGATTTTAAATTGGAAAATTCAAAATAATTTTTATACACCTCCAAAAATCACCATTCTAATCCCAAAAATTCTCAATTATATTCACTAAGGGTCCTGCAAAATTTCAGCCCAAAACTCCTTCGGGAGCTAGGGTTACTATTCACCATATGCCATTTTTTACCTTCAAAAATTCATAAAATATTCCCTGAACCTCCAAAAATATTCATTCTAGTTTTAAAAATCCTCGCTTTGGATTATGAAGGCTCATGTAAAATTTTAGGTCAAAAGTCAACAATTGACTTTCTGGCAATATTCACCCGCTAGAATAAAATATTCTGAAAAAAATATTAAATGACCTCAAAAAATTATAATTCCTTCTCCATCATACTCAGTGGAATTTTTGAGATTTAGGATATGATATTTTTGGGTCCGTCTGGATAATTTCTGGAGCTGTCCCAGCCCGACCTCATTTTTTCTCTGCAAACACTAGTTCTTGACTCGAAATGATTTATTGGTTCTGCTAAATTTTTAATTTCATTTATTTTTCCCACTTTCAGGCCCGTCAAAGTTTTATGGCTAATATGTTAGTCAACGGGCTTAGAATAATGCCCCACACCGCAGGGAACATCCTTCGGGCCCAGATAACACTGTTTATGAAACCTTGGCATACGAGCATTACACTTTTGCCATACTAAATGATGAGTTAGCTATTAATGTCCCACCTTCAAACTTAGAACCATTTTAAGGCTCAAGAAAGAAGACTTAAAGGTATATAATGTAATCATAAGGGCATACAATGGCACCAAGCATATTACAGAAGGAAGTTTCACCACTATAGTAAAAGTTGGCCTTATTAGGAGTGAGGTTACTCTTACTATCATAAATATTCATGTCACATTTTCCATATTGCTTAAGAGGCCATAGTTTCACTAGCTAGGTGGGATACCTCCCATGCTCCATTAATTGATCAAATTTCCTTTAGATGAGGATGTCATAGAGATCAAAGCTTCCATAGCAAGTGATATCATTGCCAACCTAAGTATTGACCCACCACCACTTATCAGATTTCAAGTGGCCAAAATATATAAAGATGAAATTGACCCTCACATATCCTTTATGATGAAAAAATTTAGCTTCTTTCTAAGAACAAGGTTAGGAAAGAGTTCTAAAGGCATTTATCATCACCAAACTTCAAAGGTCAGTTGTATAAGAAAGGCTTCAGATATAAAGGAGAGAATATGTCACCTAAAGAGGGACAAAAAGTTAGATGATTTCTTTGTAAAAAAGAGGTACAATAATTGTTATACTGATTCACCCAAACCTATATGGATCAATGGCTTACTTAAACATATCTTTAAATTTTTTTATGGATTTGATAGAAGAAATAAGAACAAAGCCAAATAGAAGAGTATATTTTGAAAATTGAGAACTTAAGGGCAACTGAAGGGATCTTGATGCTAGAAGTTATAGAGGTTACCAAGGACGTTGTCAAAGGATTTTTGGATAATAAATTAGATAGCATAGTTGATAGTAGTCTAGATAAGTTAATATTAAAATTAGACTTATTTGATGATGATAATGTTATTTCTTCTAAGATTAATAAAATAAATTCAAATTTGTGTATTAGTTTGATATTTTTCCTAATGGCACCATACATCATAATAAGCATGACATGAGCATATTTAACATTAATTCAATTAATGCATCAGAATTTAGCCTAGGCAATGAGAAAAATCCTAAGAAACTCCAATTAGCCTTTAATTTATCTCTTGATGAAATAAAATTAATGGAAGAAGTACTTTAGATATATCAAAAGATTTTTTCAGTCTTATGAGGATATGCCAACAATAGATAGAAAAATAGCCCAACACTTCATACCAACCTATCCAAATGCTTAGGTAGTCAAGTAAAAGTTACAATATATTGGACTTGATTGGGCTGAAAAATCAAGGAAGAAGTAAGAAAACAAATAAAGGCTAATCTCTTAGAAGTAGTGGAAGTTTTACATGGTTAACAATTATAGTCCCTGTAACTAAAAAAAGATAGGTATGTAAGGATGTGTGTAGATTATAGAGACCTTAAAAAAGCATGGCCAAAAGATGATTTCCCATTACTCTATCTTGACTTGCTAATTGACAATGTCGCATTAAATGCCATGTACTATTTAATAGATTGATTCTTAAGATATAATCAAATCCTTATTGCTATAATGGACAAGATTAAAACAACTTTTATTAAATATGGTACATGCTATTATAGGGTTATGCCATTTGGATTAAAGAACACAAGGGTTACATACCAAAGAATGGAAACGACATTACTACATGATATGATACTTAAGAAAGTTGACATATACATGGACAATATGATAGTCAAATTAGATATATACAAAGGACATATCATAGCCTTAGAAAAACTCTTAGCCAAAGTTGAGAAGTATAATCTAAGGATTAACCCAAAGAAGTGTATATTTAAAGTAACCTTAAGAAAGCTCTTAGGATGTATTGTAATTGCAAAGGGAATAGAAGTAGTTCTCGCTAAGATAAAGGATATTCAAGATAAGCATCCACCAAAGATAGAGATAGAAATTAGGGGATTCTTAGGAAGACTACAATACATATCATAGTTCATAGCCAGACTAATATAAGTTTTGTAAACCAACATTTAAACTCTTAAGAAAGAATTAACCCTAGAATGGATAAAAAAATGTTAACAAGCTTTCGATAAGATTAAAGCTTACCTAATATTGCCTCTAATATCAAAGCCTCTAAGACTAAGAAAGCCCATCATCTTATATATGGTCATTAAGTGAGAGATATTAGGCACTATGCTTACATAAGAAGACAAAAATGACACTTAAAATTCAATGTACTACCTTAATTGGAAATACATTTCCTATGAACTCAAGTATACTAGAGTAGAGAAGACATGAACAGTAATGGTTTAGGCAATAAAGAAGTTAGGACACCATAGACACTTTAGGTCCAGGATGAGTGATAATAGCTAGAGAAAGTTAAATAATAGACCAAAAGCTAACCTAAGTCCATTCAGACTTAGTTCATAGGGATTAAGGTCTGCATGGAAGTTATAATTGTTACAATAAGGTTCGCATAAACTTTGTTACTTATAGCTTTTAGAAACCCAATTTTTCTATTCAGTTTTTGCTTTCTATTTAAGAGTTTCCTTCTAAAGCTCTACCAATTCAACACATCTTAAGCTTATTTTACCTTAATAAATATTATTTTTCTCCACATTGAGAAGGATTTTTGGATTTTTTGCACCTTGGAAACCCTAATATGGATTGGTATTCTACTAGTCCTTTCAACCTTTAATCAACTTGATCTTTCTTTAAAAACCATTGCATTTGTTTGTTGTTTGAAGTCACTAATAGGTAATTCTGAGGTCCAATCTTATTTTTATTCATATTATCATAGATAAAATATCTTCACTATAGAAATTATATTGATTAAAAGATCTCCATTCATCATAACCTCAATTGCCAATAGATCTAGTTATTTGTTGCATTGCTTTTTGTAAGTTAATTTTGATGTCTGAACTGGTAAACTAAGTTCATATGGACCAACAATCTTGGGTGAATAGGTTCGCGTGAACATAGTTTGTTATATTTTCCTTATAAACCTTCGAAATAATGTCTGCGTAAGTAATATCATACTTCTTATGTAATATATGCATATTTATATGATTGTGGTCATAGTCATGCATATTTTGGTCTGCATAGAGTTTAATGACATTGCATGGATCATATTTAGTTTTTTTAACCATTTCATTGAGATATATAGCATGGTGTATGAACACAAGCCCGAAAGGTCCACATGGACTTAGATTCGAGAAGGAGTTATGTTTAGTCTATTTTGTATTTATTATAGTTTTGGTTTTATTATTTTTAATGTCTTTTGTATTATAAACTATATTCTAGATTGTAATTTTTGAGATTTTTATTTGTAATAAGTAGATTTATTTAAAATATTTTACACAATTAAGTTAACCTTGCATCAAGGTTTAGATAATTAAGTAATGTTTTCTAATAATATGGTTTTGAGTTTTCCTAATCAAAAGTCACCATAAAAAACTATTTTTAAGAAGGCCAATATCTAATTTGGGATTAGGCAGTTGATCTCAGTTTCTTTAGGGATCTTGAGTCAATTATCATGTCATTATATAAGATATGCTTTTTGGATGTATATTTTATTTTCTCTTTTTACTTATGTAATTTTGCTTATGCAATTTATTTTTAGCTAATCATTTGTAAAGATGAATGGTTTAATTTTAATGTACGCTTGAATGATAATGGATTAATAAAATTTGGAATTTAAATGGCATATTAAAAGGAATAAATACAATGTTGATTTGGAACCCTTTCTAGTTAAAGGTTGGTAGGTTTTTCTCGATGTATGTAATCACTCTTGTCCCTATAATTGGCAACTCCACTAAGGACTAAGAATTGAGTCATTAGACAAAACTAAGAAATAACCCTTCACGTGCAAAATTGTCAAAGGCCTCCTTTAAGATCAAACAATTCCATCGAATTGAAAGTGGCTAATTAATATGCCCTTTATTACTCTAATTTTTATTAATCTCATGCATTTAATCTTTATTAACTTTGTCCCTTATACCTTGAATGGTGTTGTAATACATGAACCCATTTTTCACTCAAATTTAGGAAGTGTTAGCATATCTATTACTCATAAGTCTAGTATCTTAAGGTATATATATCAAATGGTGAACCAACCAATCACTTTATCCTTAATTAGGAAGACCTATTAGGAGGGACCCTAACTTGTAGGATCCCTAAGCCTTCTTAACCAAATCATGTCCTATGTAATAGCCTTAACAAATTTCCCTAGGTGTTATGAGCCTAAAAGCTATAAAATATGCATATTAAATGTGATGTGGCCTATTACATTAAACTATGTTTGACTTACTTGAGATGGGGCAAAGCCTATTGAGTCTTTTATCTGGGATAGGCTTAACCTAATTTCATTTCAAATAAAACCTAAACATGGTATAATGTTCTAAATCATTGTCCTTATATACGCTTTAAATATAAGAGGGTTGGATAAATTTGTTTTGACTAAATGGTTGAACTTAGGTATCCCTACTAAAACTCAAGTAACCTTGTCTAGGAAAGTTCGGTTTAACCATGTATGTGAGAGTAATAAGGTTAGAAGGTTTAATACATCTATTTGTTAGAGTATCATGCATATCATTCATATTGCATTATGCATCATTTTGTATATATGTGCATGCATCACACTAACCATTGTGTTTTTAGCCAACATTGATCCATCTTTTGCCATTCAATGGAAAAGAGTAGGCAAATGTCTATGCCATGTTGACAATAAAATTTCACTAGCTAATTTTCTTAAAAAAGGAATAGAGAAAATGTCTTAATTAATAAGAGAATGTTTGATGAGACTATCGAAGCCTTAGAGAGGAGGATAACTAATGCCAAACCCTATATTATAATTAAGATTAAAACACTGACACATGATTTGAATAAAAAATCACAATATAGATAAAAAAAACCCACCTTATCAAACCCCTAGTTAACAATGCAACTAGAAACATGGATAATCAGGCTAAAATAATAAGAAAAGATAATTGCCACAAGATTAACTAACCTTGATAAGATAAATCAATTCTTGATGCAACTATAAAAAGAAAATACCTCTTACAGAAGTAATAAAATAAATTCTTTTCAAAGGAAAAAAAATATAGAAATACTATTACTTGAATGATGTCTTACACAATTACAATGAGGCTATTTATAGACCTCTTACACCAACTCCTATTTCAATAAGGAAAATACAAAAATAAGGGGCATGTTTAGATGATGCCCTTTAATAAAGAAATAAAAATTATAAAAATTAAAGCTAAACTAAATAAGGCCCTTATTTTTTAAAATATTAATTAAAAAAAGGGACATGTTTGGTTGACTCCTAATTAAATTTCCTAAATTGAGTTAATAATATAATAATTAATAGTTAAACCAAACAAGGCCCTTCCTAGCTAAATAAATTAAACCCATATAAAGTGTAGTTCAATTATCAAGCTTATTTATTTAACCCATGATACGTTCTATTCTTTATGCTTTGTATGCTAAGATACACATTAGAGGCCTATTTTGATCTTTTTTGCTCTTGACCTTGTAATTGGTCCATTGGGCATTTTGAAATCTCCATTTTGCCCCTTGGTGCTTGTATCATTTTCTCCCTCCTTAGAAAAGATTCGTCCTTGAATCTTTATCTTGTTATAATTTGGAATTGAAGATTTTAGAACAAATTCATCTGAAATATCTTCTTTTATGGGGGCAAAAATAGAATGCATACTTCTCCATCAAAGAACTCATCATAATCCTGCATGGTGATATTAATAAAACTAGGAAAAATAACATTGGTCATGAATAAATCCTTTTAAGGCTTCCCATTCTCCTTTATAACCTCCAAATTCACTTCCTTAGGTAACACAAAATCAAGAGTAACATATTGATCTTTGATGGTTAAATACTCGTTTTCCCTTGAGATTTCAACATCCTTCTCCATTTCTTCTTCTTCAACTTTAACAACTCCTTTATTATCAACTGTATTATAAATTTCATCCTCAATAGTAGATTTCTCCTTTCTCTTTTTTTCTTTAATTCCTCTTCTCTTATTCTTTTTTCTTTTCTCTCTTCTTATTTCATATATGCTTGAAACATTCTTTTAATCTTATCCTTCCTCCTTTTTGAAGAGCTACTATAATTAACATCATCTTCGCCTCTATAAAGCCTCTATTCTCTTTACCTCTTATCTTTCTTTCATTTATTTCTTGTTTGAGTTTTGAAGTCCTTTATCTCATTCATCCTTATTAACAGCTTCTTGAACTTACTCATGAATCCTTTATACATTACTTTTATGTTAGGCACTATTTCCTTATTCTTTTTAGCATGTCATTGATCTTTATTTTCTCTTTTTGACATAGTGAATAAGCTACAAATAAATGTTTGAAAAATAGTGAATAAGCTACAAATAAACATTTGAAAAACAAAAGTACCTCACTAAACACTCCTTCACATGTTTCACTCGATGAAGTATGTAACTCTCATGTTTACACTCAATAATAGGCTTTTATCCTCCTTTTATGCTCACTTTATTTGCCTTTTACCTCCCTTGACCACTCTCAAATGTTGCACTTTAAAAACCAAATGATCACAACCTAAGACAAACACAAAAATATCACTTATAAAGGAATTTTAATGAAAAGCCTAACAAGAAAAGCAAGCTTAAATACTAGATGCAAAACATATGTGAATGAAGAAAATGAAATGATAACACACGATTGAAAGTGTGTGTTATGTAATTCTTATGAATCTTAAGCAATGGGGATGCAAATTGTCACTTATGCAATGTAATTAGAGCCAAAACAAGTTTAAAAAATAAAAGAAAACTAAAAGAAGCAAGAAAATGACAAAGAGAAATGGCATGTAAACAATTCAGATATCTCTAATAAGCGCCCGAATAAGACTTAAAATTGACCCAAAAAATGGAAATCAACCCAAGACAATAATTAAATAGGCCAATTTCAAATGTGTAAGGATAATTGCAAATTCGAAATAAGAAATCAAAAACCCCCGATTTCAAACCAAGAACCCTAACTTGATAGATGCAAAATTGAGTTAATCTAAGGTCCCAAATCTATAATTTCATGTTTAAAAAGTCAATTTTAATAGGGAATTTTAATTTTGTAATCTCGTATTCAAGAATTCAAAGGTTTGTGCAAAAGCCTTAATTCGTGTGCTTAAGAACCCTAAGTTTATGTTTTTCAAGTCAATGTAGGGTCTGATTTTTCTAGATTTTTTGGTGTAAAAAATCAATTGGGAATGACAATAGTATGTATATAAAATTTGGTTAACAAATTCCACAAGAATCTACTAATCTCAAAAGTGTAGATGCAATTTCGATTTTGTTCTTTATAAGGCAAAAAGAATTTTTTTTCATTTTCTTTTTTCTTTTTTAGGCAAAAAATCACAAAATACAATGGAAAAATAAGAAAAAAAATAGATTAGTAAAACAAAATTAAAGTAATCAAGTTCAAGAAATAAGAAATGTGGCGCTAAAAAATCTCTGGATTTGTGAATAGTACATC
>CANXYI010932305.1:0-10646 GCA_948208565.1 Hura crepitans | reverse complement strand
ATATATAGACGTAAGTAGCCTCTAAGCATGTCAACTCATACCTTACTGTATTTACATGTGTGCTAACTAATCAGAACAAAGAAAAAGACTATATACCCTTTAAAAATTATGCTACTACACTGCACGATCTCTGAGGCTAGACAACTTATCTTTGTAACCTGCACACCAAAAACACTAGTACACTTAGTATAAAACTTAGTGGTGAATTTAAAGCAATTAAAACATACTATATACAATGGCTCACATGCAAAGACAATATGATAGTCAATATGTAATATGTGAATGGGTATTAGTTAGTTCATGCAATTTTGGTGATATGCCATATTTTCACAATAATTACCAAAATGCCACTATGATAACTTTAATTTAATTATTTATGCAGTAACTTGCTATCAATCAACATCTGTAGATTAATTCAATTTAATTTATTAGGCCCAACTAGATAGACTACAATTAAGACACTGGACCAAGAGGGAACTGAAAAGTTATGCAGTGGCCCATATTTTGGACCTCGACTGCTGCACCAGCTTAGTCTGATAACAGGGATCGGCTCACTTGAACTTCCCAATATTAGATAAGAGATAGCAGGGATCAGTCTATAGACCTCCTAATATTGCAAACAACTCAACAACCAATCATATTATGGATAGGAAGGTTCAGCTCGTAGATCTCCCAATATCCAAGAATCACAACAAGAACTTCAGTGGATAGTAGGGATCAATCCTGAGACCTCTCAATATCTATATAATCATCAATATCAACCACTTCCAAAAGATAATAAGGATTAGTTTGTAGAGCTCCCAATATCCAAAAATCATAGAAATCATTTAGTAGTTGCTAATCCTTAAGTTGACTAGTTAACCCATCCAGTGGGTGTTTAACTAATGGGCCATCTAACCTTATTTTATAGTCATTTATTTACTGATCCTCATATTATAATATTTAGAAATTAAAAATAGACAATTATAATTTTTATTTGATAGTTAAAATCTGACTTGGATAGTTTTAGGTCATTTTTTGTCCTATCAGGTAGTTACGGGTCAATTTTTCTAAGCCATTTCTAGTTACTTTCTTAGGCATAATTAAGTTCACATTAAGTTTAATCTAGGCCATTATTTTAAACCCAATTATATCTATGTTCAAGATACATTTCAGTATATTTGTCCCTAAGTCATTTTCTTGAAATAGTTATAAGTCATTTTCATTATTGTGTAGGCCATTTTAAGTCTCAAATCAAGTCCTTCTCATGCCATTTTTTAATGCCATTTGTACCCATTTCCATACATGTTCATAGCCCACATGCCAATTTCAATTATACACTTCAAATAGCCTTAATAGAGGCTTCAATTAAATCCACACAAACCCTAAAAAAATGCCCTAATTTAGATTGCCATTTACATGCCAATTTAGTCCATTTTTTTAAAGTCAATTTCACTATGTCATTTTAAGCCATATTTTAAGTTCGTTTTTAAACCACTTCTCAACCTTCACTAACATCCCAATCTCCATACATTTCATGCCTTATTACTCATGTTTATTCACTTAACCCATGCCAAATATATATTACACAATTCATGCCAAATGTGCCATGCCAATCTCACACACACATGCCATGCTATATCTTGCCTATCATGTGAAATTTAACTTATATACCTCTTGGCCAATGCTTATTAATGGCCATGATCATGCTTTCCTTCCTATTTAATCACACATACACATATACTAATATCATTTAAACATAAAAAGACACACTATGCACATTCCATGCAAATCAAGCTATGGCATACCTTATATATGCCTCGACCTTACCAAGAAATCACACCCATATGCATTTTCACCATATTCACCACATATACCTATCATGCTTCTTAACATGCCATTCCCTATTTAGTACCTTAACTTACCATGACACTCACATGCCTTACCATTCAAGGCACCTTAAGGAAACCTCTCAACCACTCACTATGACATCACTAAACTTTTCTCCTTTGTACCATACATACACAAATCATACCCTTCCATGTCACACATATTCAAAAGCCATCACATTTCCATCTAACCCAATCCACACACACACACACACACTTACACACTAACCTCTTGGCTAAAGTGAGGCCTTAACCAATTCTTCATTCCCTTCACCAATTCATCACACAATTTATCCATAAAACATAGAATTAACATTAATATAAGCATAATACCTTATTTTTCATACTCTAACCACTTAACCCACAAGTTCCATTCAACACATCTACATGCTTTGTACATAAATTCTAAACAACATGCCTTTAATACCTTAAATTCACTTACCTCTCTAACAAAGAAGGCTTATCCTATAGTTCAAGATTCTGAATGGCCTTGTTCTCCCTCACTTTTCTTCTTATTTCCATACATGCCTCATTCCTTTAGAAAATTCATAGAAAGTTCTATAAATCTCTAAATGAAAATCCAAGAGTATAAGCATTCTTAGAATGATAAAATCCACTAAGAAATAAATTAAGAAGAGAGGAAACACTTATAGACACAAAATTGGTTTCCAAGCACCTTTTATGTACACTTATGCACTTCTTGAATTTTCTTAAGTTTTTATGAACTTCTATGGCCTCCAAACCCTTTAAAATCAATTCAAAACTTATCAAAGGAATTTTTGGTGGTAATTAGTGGCTATTTTAGGCTTGAAAAGCCATAAAAATGGGGGATTAGAGGTCGTAGTGGCTCGAGAAAAAAAAGGAAGAAAGGAGAAAATGGGTGCATAATGGGGTGGCAATGCCAAGTGGACATCTAGGTGTCACCATAGGGTATTTATAGTGGATAAGGTGGCCCGAGTGGGGACACATACCACTCGAGCTTTTAAAAATTCCTTTATTTCGATAGAAACTTTAAGAAAATTTTTAAAACTCACTTGAACCTCTAAAAATCATTTTGTTTATTTTAAAAATCCTCAATTGGTCCCATTTAGAGGCTTATAAAATTTCACAGCCAAATTCCTATGACAACATAGTTAACCAACTGCCTTCGTTTATGTGTAAAACCTAAAATGATGGAAAAGTTACAAACGACCTCGAAATTCAAAAATTCCTTCACTAATGGATTCAGAGGAATTTTTAACCTTCTAGTAATGGTATTTTTAGGTATGTCCGATCACATCCCGAGTCATTCTTAGCCCGAATCCATTTGAGCCTATAACTCACTAGATTACAGCTTGAAATAATTTATTGGTTCTGTTAAATCTTTAAATTAAGCCATTTTTATCATTTTTAACCCCCTCAAAGTTTCATGACCAGTACACCCTACCTCGGGCCTCGTGAAGGTGACTCGACACTTCGGGCACACTTTTCGAGCCTTAGAGGTACTATTCACGGAGCCTTGACTTACAGGCATTACACTCCTAATACTAGACAAAAGATAGTAGGGATCAGTCCATAGACCTCCCAATATCTCAAATAACTCAACTACCGATCATATTATGGATAGTAGGGATTAGTTTGTAGACCTCCTAATATCCAAGAATCACAACAAAAACTTCAGTGGATAGTAGGGATCAGTTTGTATACCTCCTATATCTAGATAATCATCAACATCAAAAACTTCCAAAGGATAGTAGGGATCAGTTCATAGACCTCCTAATATCCAAAAAATCACACTAGTCATCTAACAGCTACTAATCCCTAAGTTGATCGGTCAACCCATCCAGTGGGTATTTAACTAATGGGCCATCTGATCTTATTTTATGTGGGTGTCTAACTGATGGGCCATATAATCTTATTTTATGTCCATTTATTTAATGATCATTATATTATAATATTTAAAAGTGAAAAAAAGATAGCTATAAATTTATTTTGACAATCAAAATTTAACCTGGACAATTAGAGGTCATTTTTGGTCCTATCGGACAGTTATGGTTCAATTTTTCTAAGCCATTTTAGGTTACTTTTTTAGGCATAATTAAGTTCACATTAAGTTTAGTGTAAGCCATTATTTCAAACCCAATTATGCTTAAGTTTGAAGCAATTTCAATGCCTAAGTCTATAAACTATTTTTCCAAGATAGTTATAGGTCATTTTTATGCTTTTTGTATGTAGTTATAGGTCCATAACCTTAACTCACTAGGCATCTTTTCATGCCAATTCACTTGCCAATAAAGACCATATATCATGCCATATTATCAAACCCAAAATGTCATTAAAATTGGCTTCAATTGACATATCAAAATGTCATACCATATATTTCATTTGCCATTTCAATTAAGTCAAATTTAGGTCATTTTTAACTATGACTTCTAAGTTTATTTCCAAAGCCTTTTTAGGTACCAACTTTTATGTCACACTTTCCATACTAAATTACCATTTCTTAAGCCTTATTTTCATATATGTTATTAGATATCTCATGCCATTATTACACATACATTTCTACCTATTTCATGCCAATCTCACATTACTCATTTCATACACAATATGCCATGCTATAATATGTATCTCTTACTTAACTTACCTCATATGGCTCTCGGCCAAAGGTGATTAATGGCCATATGCATGCTTTTATCCATATTACATCACACATACACATGTAATAACATTATTTAAGCATGCTTATACACACAGCATGCAAGTATTATGCAAACCAAGCCATGGCATGCCTTGTACATGCCTCGACCATACTAAACACACACACACATAAGCCTTTTTCATCAAATTCACCATATATACCTATGATACCATCTATAATGTACTAATTCCCATACCATATGCCATGTTAACTTGCCATACACCTAGCCTACATCTCAAGGCAACCTCTCAGCCAATAATGACATAATATCAACCCTTCCATTTTTCACTATACACATGAACAATTCATCTATTTCTATATCAAACACATTAGAAACTATTATCTTTTCACATAATTCATGCCATACACTTAGCACACATGCACCAACCCCTTAACCAAAAGAAGGGCTTAATAATTTCTTCATTTTCTCCACTAATTCATCACACAATTCATTCATAAAGCATGAAATTAACATTAATATAAGCATAACACATCATTTTACCTACACTAACCACCTTAACCATAACTTCCATACAAGATTTCTACACCAATTGCTCATGAATTCTATATCACATGCTTCCAATACTTTAAATTCACATACCTTTCTAACAAACGAGGCTTATTCTGCACTTTAAGCTTGTGAATTGCCTTGTTACACCTCACTTTTCCTAATTCTCCATACACATCTCATCCTCTCAAAAAATCTATAAAAAATTCCATGAGTCCCCAAATGAAAACCCAAGATTATAGGCATTCTTAGAATATTAAATCCTCTAAGAAATAAATTAAAAAGGGAGGAAACACTTACACACACAAAGATGGTTTCCAAGCACACTTTTTGCACACTTGAGGACTCTTGGATTTTTCTTAATGGACATCTATGGCCTCCAAACCCTTTAAAGATCAATTTGCAACTTATCAAGGAGATTTTTAGTGTGAATTAAGGGTTGGTTTGGGCTTGAGAATCCATGAAAATGGTGGAGCAAAAGGGATACTGGCATCGAGAATGAGAGGAAAAAAAAGGAGAAAGTGAGGGTGGGTGAGTGGTGAGTGCCAAGTGGACATCTAAGTGGTAACTTATGGCCTTTATAGTGGTTGAGGTGGCTCGGGTTAGGACACATGTCACTCGAGCACCCTAAAAATGCTTGATTTCGATAGAAACTTTAGAGAATTTTTAAAAACCATTTAGACCTATAAAAATTATCATATTTATTTAAAAATCCTCAATTGGTCCATTTAGAGACTCATAAAATTTCATGGCCAAATTCCTTTGATAGAATAGTTAACCAATTGCCTCAATTTACGTGTAAAACCTAAAATTAAGGAAAAGTTACAAATGGCCTCAAAATTTAAAATTTCTTTCACCAATGGACTTAGGGGAATTTTTAACCTTTAAGATATGGTATTTTTGGGTCTGCTTGGGCACATCTTGGGTTATTCCTAGCTTGAATCCATTTAAGCCTACGACCCAATAGATTACAGCCTAAAATAATTTATTTGCTATGCTATATCTTTAAATTAAGCCATTTTCATCATTCTTAAGCCCTTTAAAGTTTCATGACTAGTACACCCTACCTTGGGCCTTATGAAGGTGACTCGACACTCTAGGCACACTTTTCTAGCCTCAGAGTTAATGTTCATGGAGCCTTGACTTTTAGGCATTATAGTGATTCCTATTTTGGAGTCTATGCTTAGACTCTTAGAATAGTAGGTTAAGAGCTTTTTGATTGCCTCCCAATGGTTCCTTCTAATTCTCCCTTAAGAGGGGTATTTATAGTCTTGATGGATAGCTTTCCCATCCAGAAAAGGTAGAGTCCTAGTGGGATTAGGAAATAGAGTTCAAATAGGAAGTTTGTGCTTTTGAAAGCTTCTCATCAATAGGTCTATATGGTTTAAGGGTGTTTAAGTCTATACAGACTTAGGCTTTGGGTCCACCTTAGTGGTTCATAGGCCTTAGGCCTAATTTTAAGCTGAGTCTATTATAGTCTATAAAGACATAGGCTTTAGGTTGTCCAAGTGGACCTTGGGCTTTGGGTCTACTATTCTAGACTGGGTCTTGGTTAATTGGTGTGGACCTCATGGCATTAAGTCTAGGTGGACTTGCACTAGGTTAGTCCTTGACTAAGGCTCTAGGTTGCTTGCCTTATTGCTTGAACCTATCTCTAGTTATCACCATAAGCTCAAAAGTAGGGCATTTACAATTGCCCCCACTTTGGTGTGTGCTATAAAAATGCAAAGATTAAAATAGTGCACATCAAATGACCTGAGTTTAAGATGCTTACTTGAAGTTATACTTACCTAGCATGAAGCTACATTGAATACGGATGCCTGCACCTAAATCAAAGCAAAAAATGGCTAAACCTTAATTGTATCTTACCTTAAAAAAGAATTGATATCATAAAGATGAACTACACCGAATACGGGTGCCTGCTTGTCCTCGGGTGAAGTTAAAATCCAATTAAATCTGAACATGTCTTTGCTTTTGAAGTTTCTAGATAGATAAGGTTTAAAAGTAAGCTACATTGAATATGGATGCCTATTTGCTTTCAGGGGATATCACAACATTAAATTAAAAAGAACTACACCGAATACGGGTGCCTATTCCCATTCAGGTGAAGATAAACTAAACCAAATATTGGTGTCTGCTTGCCTTCCAGGGAGTTCTAAGATGTTAAAACTAAAGAAAACTACATCAAATGTGGGTGCCTATTCACCTCTAGGTGAAGATAAACTACATCAAATATGGGTGCCTATTTACCTCTAGGTGAAGATAAATTACACCGAATATGGGTGCTTATTTGCTTTCAAGGGAATTTTGAGATATTGAATTGAAGAGAACTACACTAAATATGGGTGCCTATTTACCTCTAGGTAAAGATAAACTACAACAAATACGAGTGTTTATTTACCTCTAGGTGAAGATAAGTTATGCTAAATATGAGTGCCTATTCACCTTTAAGGGAATTTCAAGATGTTAAAGTTAAAGAAAACTACACCAAATGCAAGTGTCTATTTACCTCTAGGTGAAGATAAGCTACGCCAAATATGAGTGCCTACTTACCTTCAAGGGAATTCTAATATGTTAAAGTTGAAGAAAATTACATTAAATGTAGGTTCTATTCTCCTTTAGGTTTATAAGTTATAGATGGACTAAACCAAATCTAGTGATAAATCCTAAAATGTTGATCAAACCAAATCTGGTGATAAGTCTAAAGAAGCTAAATGTTAACTAAACTGAATCTAGTGTTGAGTTTAAATAAACTGACTAAATCAAATCTAGTGATAAGTCTAAAGATATTCTAATAGTATAGACTAAATTGAATTAGGTGATAAGTCTAAACAAATGGTTTGAACCATATATAGTATTAAAGACATTAATATTGTGCAAGTATATGTGTGACATCATGTGCATATGTGTTGTGTGTGATGTAAGTGCATGGTTGATGCATGAGTTAGAGGCTTAAATGTGTCTGGGTGCATATAAGTGATAAAGGTATATGGTTGATGTGTGTGAGTGTGCATGACCTATGTGACTAGGATGTGTGCACGTGTGAATTGCTATGGACTGATATGAATGTAGTGCCCTGATAGGTAAGTTTATGCTTTAAATAAATGAATAAGACTTTTTTTTTATTTAACTCTATCCTAAATGATGTGCACATACATGTCACTTGTCTCTTATGTTTCGAAGCAATGTGAGCTATATGACTGATGTTTGGATAAGGTGCTTATACTAAATGATGAAATGATAATACATGCATGTTTAAACTAGTGCATATAAACCTAATGGATGTTTTGTACTTGATTCTTTTTTATGAATATGCTAGACTCTATGAAAAATACAAGTGTATATACATTATGTGCCTAAAGTATGTGATTAATGCTAGATGCATTGATGCCCACTTAATTCTTATATATGAATGAGTTGATACATGTGTAAATGTGTGGATGTGTCTGGTGATGTGGTGATATAATTTTCTCTTTAATGAATGAATTCACTCTATGCTATCTTAGATAAATGAGCATGGAAGCTTTAAGGTGGTGAATGAGATGATGACTCTAGTGAATGAATGTGGTGATTGAGTGAATGAATGGCTTAGTGGATAACTTTCCTATCTAGAAGAGGTAGAGTTCCAGTGGGATTAGGAAATAGAGTTCAAATAGGAAGTTCACGCTTTTAGAAGCTTTTCATCAGTAGGTTTGCGTGGATTAGGGGTTTATAAGTTTGTGTGAACTTAGGCTTTGGGTTTACCCTGGCGGTTCATGGGCCTTAGGCTTAGTTTTAGGCTGAGTCTATTCTAGTCCATGTAGACATGGGCTTTAGCTTGTCTAGGCAGACCTTAGGCCATGTGCCTACTATTCTAGACTAGGTCTTAGTTAATTTGTGCAGACATTATGGCATCAAGTCCGAGTAGACTTGCACCAAGTTAGTTTATATGGACTAAGTGTAGAGTTATGATGCTTTATAGAGGTTGAGAGTGGTTAGTGGAGTTACCACCTAGCCTCTACACTAGGATCACTGATCTTCTGTACCAGAAAGGTTTAGAATTTCAGATCTTATTTATGCCCTTATAATATATCATTTATGTATATTGTAATATTTATCAGTCCTTTATCAATCAAGCATGCATTGTGTTTAATTCAATCATATCACCTTTTCATACAGAGGAAGTGAATTGTGATATTTAAAGAATATAACAAACATATTTGTACATCTAAAAAATGGGTTATTGATTAGTTGTTATTTGACCTAACAACTACCTTTAATTCTATAGGAATTAGTGGTAACTGCCCAACTCCCATCTCTAGGAGATTGGTCTTTATTAAAGTACATTTTTCATGTGACTTTTGATTAAGGAAGACTCAAATCCATTTTATTAGAAAACACCAATTAATTATGTAGAAAACATTTTAATGCGAAGTTAAGGTTTAGCATGTAAAATGAGTTATTAACTATCTATTACAAACCCAAAAACAAGCTAAAATACATGATGGGTACATAAACAAAAGGACCATAATAAAGCATTAAAAATGGTCCCACTTATGCGTCGTTTGGTCTACGCGGACTTTATGAAAGACTAGTCTTAATCCGTGTGGACTATCTCCAAAAAGGGTTCATGTCTATCCCAACTCTCAGTCCAGCAAGCAAATCGAGTCAATAACTAAATAAGAGTCTTTTTCAAGTGATAACACAAAGGTGTTAAAGTTTTTGAGAGGGTAATTTTGGATTGTCTTTTTGAGTGAACATCTCATAATTTTCTAGGTACTCTTAAGCTTTTTTTGTGTGTGATCAAAAGCCTCATCTCTTCTCTTTAGTTAAAGAGAAGTATTTATATTTAGGTTTTTAGGTTTTCTTTTTCATCGAGAAAGGAGTCCCAATCCTAATAGTATTTTGGCTCCTGGACTAAATAAGAGGAATTCTACTTTCGAAAAAGCTTCTTCCATCGGTAAGTTCATGTGGACTTGTTCGTACTAGTCCGCATAGACTAAGCTTTATCATACTGGTTCATGAGCTTTGTGGGCTGGGTTTTGGCTTTGTTTTATAGTTAGTCTATGCAGACCTTGTCTAATAAGTCTGTGCAGACCTATCTTTTAGAGATATGTGCCATGCTTGAGAGTCTATCTCTAGCTATCATCAAAGGTTAAGAGTGAGGTGTCTATAATTGCCCCCACTTTGGTGTGCGTTGTGTGACAATAGTGCATATCAAAGTATCTAAGTCAGGGATACTTACCTGTTGGCTTCTTCTGCTCAAAACATTACTAAGTGGGCTTTGGTATAGACTTTAGATTGGCTTGTGAGGCTGAACCCAAAATAGTGGATTGAACTCAGGCGAAACTCGAAATAGTGGATTAAACTCGGGGTTGATACAGAGACAGTGGATTGAACTTTGTGTTGATGCTGGAATTATGGATTAGCTTACGAGGTTAGATCCAAAACAGTGGATTAAACTCTGAGTTAATCTTGGATGGTAGATTGAACTCTGAGTTGATCCTATAAGAATGAAGTAAGTGTCAGTTTGATTGTGAAAATTATTATAGTGTGAGCTTGGATTTTGAGAGGTACTTTGTTAATCTCCACCTTCTATCTTTTTTTTTTTGAA
>CANXYI010932229.1:0-10548 GCA_948208565.1 Hura crepitans | reverse complement strand
TCAATATGACCTCTAAACTCTATTGCATATTTTACGAGGTAATGTCCTTATTCTAGGTACCTATACCCCAAAATAGGTACGCTTAGTATAGAAATACTCAGTGGTGAATTCAATCATTAAAAACATGTCCATAGTTAAACTATGTATTATACTTCTATTTTTATCCCATACCGATATCTAGGTCCAATTAAAGAAATTAACATGCACAATTACCATTTTACCCTTAGGGTATTTCTATCTGTAGTTATCCACTTAATTATTACAAGCTATGCAATTTATGTGTTGAGTCATTATTATTTATTTGGATGCACAACTATATCCCTTTAAGCCTTTATTCATTATCAATGAAAAATTACTAAAATACCCTTGTATCAAGTTTCATAGTCATATGTGGATTTATTAATCTTATTTATTTTAACTAGCCCAACTCAAGAGACATCCCTGATAGGCACTAGATCTAGAGGGAAAGTAAACTAGTGCAGTGGTCCTCATTTTGGACCTACACCGCTGCATCGACATCAATTGAATTCTGGCACCCAAGGTGTAAATAATAAGTGGTTGTTTGCCTAGTAGACTGGTCTATCCAATAGACTAGTGCAATGGCCCATAGGGACCTATACTGTTGCACTGACAACATATGAATGATCAGTAATGAAATGGCTATGTCCACCCAGCAGACTAGTCTGTCCAATAGACTAGTGTTGTGGCCTGTAGGGACCTACGCTGCTGCACTGACAATATCAAATCTGGCATCAGGTGGTAAGATTAGAAAGTTGTCTATCCAATAAACTAGTACAGTGGCCCCGATAAGGACCTATGCCACTAGCCTTGTCTGAAAAGTAGACAGTGTAACAGCTGCCAAAGATCCCTAAGTTAACTGGTCAACCCATCCAGTGGGTGTCTAACTAATGGGTCAAGTAGCTCATTTTAAGTCCATTTATTGACCAATAACATTCTTATAATATTTAAGTTGCAATAATAAACAGTCATAAATTTTATTACACAATTTATTTTTCAGCCAGTTTGATATAGCCACATTTTGGCTCTATTGGGTAAAATCCCCAAAATAATCTTAAGTTCTGTTATTATCAATATTCAAGGTTTAATATGTCTCAATTTATCATAGCATTATTTCTCATGAATTTAACATTTTTTGTCCAGTGACATTTTTGGTTTAGGTATAGGTCAACTGGACAATTATAGGTCCTTTCGACCACTTTTCAAGGTTCATTTTTAGGACCATCTTAGGTCCAATTTCAGTGCAATTTTCAACAAAAATTCCATACATTCCATAGGCCCAAAGCCAACATATACTAGGCCATTTACAAGGCTAAAACATAGGCTCCAAAGCCATTACACTCAATTACAAGACATAGCCCTTAAAAGCACACAATATGAACATATTTTTCCTTTATAGGCCATCACCCTTATAGGCACTTATCCACACTCATTTATGAATCCAAACCATCACTACTCAAGGAGAAGCTACTATAATTTAGAGGGCATAAAGTGAATAGGTGAATTCACTTACCTCTCTCACTTTGAAGATGCCATTCCCACCATGCTAAGGCTGCCCACTTTCATTTCCAACCCTATAATGACTTTCTCTCTTACTCTTCAAGACCTTCCTTGCCCCAATTCACCTTAAACATAATTTACATACATCCCTATAGATGTTAGGCACCCCAAGGAACCATTTCCAGCCTAGAAAATTTAAGAAAACTCAAAGAAAGGCCATAGAAGCTCACCTTTTTCCCTTATTGGATTGGTTCTAAACCTAGGACCTTTAGTGATTTTTAATTTCTTCATGAGAGCTCATTTTGCCTTCATTCCTCTTCTAGAAATTCACTAACATCACAAAGGAATTTTTAGAACCTAAAAACTCCAAAAAATCTTCAAGGAAAAAGATGAGTCACTGCTTACTATAACAAGGGAGGAGATTCCTTCCTCTTGTTTAAGTGGAATTATCCACTTGGAATTCACCCTTGCCACTTGGCAAGGGTATTAGGCCATTTAGACAATTATGGGTGGATCCCACAACCACCCAGGCTACCCTAGCACATCTTGATTTTTTTATAAACTTTAAAAATTCAGCAAAATTCACATGGACCCCAAAAATTACACTATTTAATTTAAAATTCATATTTTAATCCCTTCTACCCATTCATAAATTTTCATGGCCAAATTCCATCAATAGTTTTCAAACTACCTTAATTTGCATGCTAACCTAAAAAATTATGAGAATTTGCAAACGACCTCCGATTTTAAAAATTCTTTCACCAGTGGACTCAGTGTATTTTTGAGCTTCAGGGTCCACCATTTTCGGGTCCGTCTAGGCACATCCTGAGTTAATCCCGACCTAAAAAATTTTTATTATATCAAGGGATAGCTTACAGTCTAAAATGAATTGTTGGTTCTACTAAATTTTTAAAATTTTCTCTTTTCATCATATTAGAGCCCTTCAAAGTTTCATAACTAGCATCACTACCTCGCCTTGCATGCAAGTGACCCGGCACCCTGAGCATACTTCTCGGACCTAGTGGCACTGTTCATAGAGCCTCAGAGCATGGGCATTATAGCTTCACTTTTAGTCTTACCTATGGATAAGTGTGTTGATATCATATGATCATGCGGGTGCAGTCACAAGGTTCCAAGGAGGAAACCACTACATAGACATATACAGGTGCAACCGCAAGGTTCTATAAGGGAAACCACTGCACAATTTATACTAATGTAGTAGCCGTCAAGTCCAAAATATGGGCCACTACACAAATCATGATCCTATTATCCATAAAATTGCAGTAATTTTTCATGGGTATAAGTAAAGAAAAGATGGCTAAACAATATAAGTATAACCTTATACATGATATTGCCATAAATGCATAATATGGTTATGTATGATATGAAATAGTTTCATATAATAAATAGATGTTTATATTTGTTAAATTTGCTACATATAATTGTTGTGAGATGGCTTAGGTATGGTTAAGTGCAAGAATGATGTAAATAAACTTATAATGGATACAAGTGGAGTAAAACGAGTTTGTTATATGCTATATTGGTGATGCATGCTTATCATAAAATTGTTTGTGCATAATGTATGTCCAATTGTGTTTAGTATGCCATATTACTCTTTACATGTATAGTATGCAAGTGTTAAATGGTATTGCATGCTAATAAATGTAATGAACATATATAATGTATTATGGCAATGTTAGCACATATTATCTTGATTTCACCACTAAGCATTTTGCTTAGCGTGTTGTTTGTTTTACAATATATAGGTACAAGAATGTTTTGATACCAGAAGCTCGAGCCATCAATAAAGTTAAAAAGAAGGCTTTATTTTTGGTAAAGTTCTTTTTATTATAAAAGTGATGTATAGGATGCACTCAAGTGTTTATGTAAAGGGGATAGGCCTAACTTGTATTTATTTTGTAATCAAATTGTAACTTAAATGTTCTTTTTTGGATTTTGACATTTGTTAATCATATAAAACTATGTATTGCATGTTATGTTGTATGATATCTCTTCCTAATGAGATATCATATGTTATGTTGTGTGCCATTAGAGTGGTCAAAGGATCACATTGAGTTGGTGGAAGTGTGTGATTGAGATATAGAAGTATGTTTTCTTGTGTAAGTTACTATTTAAAATTTGGGATAGTTCCCAGTACAGCTATTATGTTGCTAAATTTTTAGCATGAGGATTCCTAATTTTAAATAAGTAACATTGTTTAAAAAGTTTTTAAAAACCCATATTTTTTACACACCATGATTTTAAATAAGAATGTTTTAAATAAGTAAATGAGTTTGGATATCTCAATATGCATGCACACCTTAGTTGAGCTCAGTGATCGATCAGCATTCGGATCGAGTAAGAGGTGTTTTAAGGTTAGTCTTAAATGTAATTGATGTTAGAAATGCTTAGTCATGATCACTGATGTGCAAGTTTCTATCTAGTGAGAAAAATCTTAAAAATAATTGAACTCTAAAAAGTCTAGATACAAGCTTTCTTTCTAGATATAAAGGATTTATTTTCATTTCTTCTCTTTAATAAAATGACCTGTTGTTTGTTAATGTACTAGTAATCTAATCTTTGTAATGGTCATCCATACTTGTATCACTAGCTTTATGATCATGCACATTCTTCAGCACAGAATGATGTTTCCACAAGTTAGAATAAGAATGTAGAAAATGCCATGTCAAGCATCTGCTTTGAAAGCCTCAAGGTTCAAAAGGAACCCGCTGCTTTAAGCTAAACTATCTCTAAATTCAATAAGGGATATAAAAGATTATGTGTCTCAATCTAATTAATGGAACACAGTCTAAATGACATGACAGAGAAAAGTGAGAAATCTTCTACCAAGGACACATCCATCAAATCTTAATTATCCCACTAAGCCATATAGCTCACATTTCCATTGTACTAAATTTCTTCTTAAGTCTTCTCTCATAATGATGATTTAGGGTGTATCTAATCCAAAACCCTCTCAGGGAGCACACTAAGTAGTTTTAGCTTCTCCTACAACCATATATAAAAAGAAAGTGTTGTTAGGTTAGAAAATTCAGAAATGACCACTTAAGCAAAAATTAGGCAAACCCATTAGTACAAAAACCCTTATAGGCATACTAAGTAAAAATTAGGGTAAAAAAATGACACTAGAGGGAAAACCCTAAGGAGCTTTCTAAGTGGAAAAGAAATAAACCTATAAAAGTACTGGGCTTTTAGCCACAAAGTTGATGTTACCTCCCTTTAAAACATCTAATCTTTTGATGGTCTCAGCAATAATGATGCCAAAAGAATTTTCCCAAAATAAACTCCAGTTAATACTTGGTTTATTTTATAGACACGATGCTTGTCCTTATGATTAACTAATAAAAAATCATTAAAAATATATAGTAAGATGCATTTCGCCCATTCCACTAAACTAAGTGAAAGTTGACCAGTAAAATTGAGGATTATTTGTAGAGAAATGGGACTTACACTTGGAACAATTTTCTAAGCACCAAGGGTGAGATCACTAAGGCAAGAACAATGTCCCGAGGGTAATGATCATCAAAAGAAGGAACCACAAGGGGTGCATATGAAGGGATGTTAAAATTTAAGATAGCAACAAACTCCTCAAGTATGAGAGTAATCTCTTGATAATTGAAGTTAAAAATATGAAAGATAGGGTCCCAATAGTGAAGAATGGCATAAAGAAAATTAAAGTCTATCTTCACCTTTTTCAAAAATCTAATAGCAAAAAAAGGAGCAAGAATTGTGGAATCCCAAGTAGCCTTAAAATAAAAAATCTTAGACAATTGAGGGTTAAAGGGAGATTCATGATAAGATGTCATGAAAGGCTTAAAGGAGAAGCATTTATGAGCACTTAAAGAATACAACTCCTAGTATGATAAGGATAGGAAATCTAAGGCACACCAAGATGTCTATATGAACTATGAGATGAACGAATTGATGTCAAAGTCTACACAGACCTAATCAAGCAACACCTAAAGGTACCTATCGAAGTCTACTTGGACTTTTATTAGGATGGCTTCTTATCTACACAAACCACATATCAGGCCACTTGACACCAAGTTTGTATAGATTACATTAGCTAGAAAAAATGAATCCGCATGAACTACACTTTCTGTGAAAGGTATTTAGATGCCTATAAGATGTCCATTAAATAAAGTAAAGTGAGTTGGTTTGGTAAGAGTTAAGGATTTAAGGCAATAGAGGAATGGATGTTGGATACAAAGGCAAGGGGGACAACTAGTAGTCACTTGATTAAAATTATTGAATTTATTGATATTGAAATAGTTCATCATTCCTAGTTGGATAAGTTGAGGGTGGTTATATCTTTGGCCAAAACTTATGTGAATGGCAGATGTCTGATCATCTAATGGCAATCACCCATCATGGCATTAATTAAAATGACACTAGACCATTGATAAGATGCTCATTTCAAGAAACCATGAATATTCTCCTCGAGGCAGCTTATATTTTAAAATAGATTACTTGAGAAGGTGTCACTAAAAATATAATGCTTAGTTAGCTTGCACTAATTGGCATGAGAGGCCTTGCCCTGTATCTCAATGATGAAAATGTTAAAGAATGCTGTTGAGCAACAACTCCTAAGTTATGTGGATAGTTTGGTGTTTGGCATGACTCTTGCTCATTCTCCTATCTCAGAAACTCCTTACTAAGAGGGTATGATGTCTTTAAGATAGACAAATCTCTTTGTATAGTTTTGAGAAGAAGGTGTTGTAAAATTTCTTTGTATGTTGTTTTAACTCATCCATATGTAAAAAAAATTAATCAAAGTAAGGAAAAATGTACATCTTGTAGCAATTATTTTAAACACATATATATATATAAAAAAATATCTATTAATAAAATTGAGGTTGCCATCCTTATCCTTCTTCCTCCTTACTCTCTATGTCCTTCTTATCAAAAGAGATTAACTTCTCAATAATTTTCAGCGTCCTCAGCTTTCTCCCTATAACTCAATGTGAGGCCACTCTTCTGGATATCTCATTTTGGAAAAATAATAAAGGATCAATACATCTCATGCATTTAAACATTCCACATATACCATGCATATATACATGTATAATTAATTATTGTAAGAAAGAACTCATCACGAGAATGTGAGTCTCATTGACCATTGCTCTCCTAAAGGCCTCTACCATGTGAGCAGTCCTCTCGATAAAGGCCCTCTTAACCTGTCAAAGTATAAGCAAGAATGTGATAAATGATAGAGTTAACAAACTAATAAAAGTTAAAAGGTCACAAAAGAAATACCAAGGTAGGATTGGCTAGCTCAAAATTCATGAGCCAATTGTCCTCAATCCTAAGGTACACAGAAGCTAACTCTCCATTAACACCATAATACATATAGCTTAACTTAGGCATATCAATGAGAGTACCAACAACCTCGCTAGGTATCGAGTGAGAGTCAACAGTTAGAGTAAGCATAGCTGAGGTTTAACCCTAAGGAGTGGACATAAGAGGGGGCAAGAACTGAGGACCTGTAGAGCTAGAAGCCATCCTCATCCTTTTCCTAGATAAAGAAGGCTCAATCTTGGTAGCAGGAGCAGATACCTATAGAATAAATGAAGTAAAAAATGGTGCTCAAAAAATCAAAAAAAAAATAAGAAGTATACTTGAGGAGCAGGGCTCGAAGTATAAGGCACCTGAATTAGCAAATGAGTTGATGCCTAGGAGGAGTACTCCTCTCAATTAGGCTCCATCAAAGTATCTTTTGGCATCCTAACAATTATCCCTTACACAAAGTCCAGATCATCAATATACCTCCCAAATAACATCGAGTTAAAAGGACTCTGAGGAACATGGCATGAATCAAGCCTTTGGTGCCATCCTAGTATGCACTCTTCTAAGAACTAAGAATAAGCCTCAAGAGTGGTCAGCAACATCCTATGGGAGGATAACTCTTAAATAGAGCCTAGAAAGTTAAGCATCTTCTCTAAGTGGAAGACCACCATGCTAAATCAATCTAGAAATAAAGATAGGTAAGTATTAATTCTAGACTCAATAAACATTAATAGTGTGTTTATACGTGCAAGATTACTCATATTAGACCAAGCTCAAGAGTTAAGATAATGGCAATGCTGCAGCAGAGAAGATGTATTCCAAGGCCCTAAAGCTAGCCGAACCCATATGTCCATCATCAAATAGTAGTGAGGAATATCTAACTTATAGAGCAAGGAAATAGATAATGCTCATATGCCCAAACTTATGATAAACAAGGAGCAAAATTAGATTTGAAAAATCATAAAAAAATAGGGAAAGAGTCAACGCAGATTACTCACCAACACTCCTGACACAAAGCCTTAAATGAATTGATGGCTTTTCTTGGTGCAAGTAACTATGTCCAAGCTTCTGAACATCCAACTAAGGGAGGAACAACACAAGTTTTAGGAGTTGATACCCTTAATCTTCTCCAAGATAGAAAGGAAGCTCCAACTCATGTTGCTCTTGGCATTGGCAAATAACGTGGTGCCTAACAAGTACTAGATATAGAAACGTGTACATTGATTGAGCTCAAGTTAACTAGATACAGCTACTTCTATCTACCTCTCACACAAGTCCATGCAACAAATGCTTTTAGAGTGGTCTTAAAGTGTGAACCCCATTAGATCTCTTACATCCTATAACCAAAGAAAAGGATAGTAGTTGCAGGCATTAAAGGCGATAGCCCTCTTGTTGTAAAGCACTCCAATAATGAAAGCCCAATCAAAAGGGGTTATTGTCAGCTCCTCAAATAGCATATGAAAGGTATGAGTGATATCTATGCACTTATCTAAAAAGGCTCGAAGAGCCTGTAAGTCATGATAAAAGTCTCCTCCCACCAAGAGGTCCATAAATGTTTAGAATCCAATCAATTTCACCCAATCTTGAACTGAAATGGGCATGATAGATTACCATTGCTAAGGTCTAGAGAAAATACCCCCACACTTAAGGCATGTCCATAATAAAAAAAGGCAACACAAGTAAGCATACACCAAAAGAAAAAAATTCAAATAACACACTATCCTTAAGACATGATAAAGTCCGCATGGACTTAGATCACTAAGTGAAGAGTCCACACGGACTTGGAAAAGAAAAAGCCAAAAATAGCATTCACACAGACCAAGGATGGCCAAGATCCATATAGACCTACATCAATACATATAGGAGCTCACAATTCAATAGGAAAAATGACACAATTAGGCCTAAATCAAGTCTGCACAGACTCAATGTGACATATAAAGTCGTATGGTCTTAAATCAACATAAAAACATGTCCATACAGACCAAAAATCACACCTTATGTAAAAAGGCATAGATCATTCCCCTAAAGCATCTGGAAAAACAACCTATGGGGTACGTCTGCATGGACCTCCAAACCTTAACCTTCTTATGTCTATATATAATTATCGTGCCATCAATAGTGCATAGCAGAATGAAAAAGAAGGAAACATAGGCAAACTATACAATGGCATAAAAAGAAGGGAAAGGCCAACATATGGGTACACCTTAGAGTATGCGTGATAAGCGAGGTTAGCTATGATTAGCATCGAGTCACTAAAATGCACCACATTCATCGAAGTGGCATTTCTTAAGCAATTCACCATTATAAAGGGTAAGAAACCCTTAGGAATAGGCATGATGATGTCCACTGCCAAAAGAGGAGATAAAAGGGCCATTGGAGATAGTAGAGCCAACATTATTAGTGCCCTTCGATCACCTCAGAGCTATCAAAAGAAAAAGAAAAGCTTTCAGAGGTTATGTAAATGATTTTTTTAAAGAAACTGATGAAGGACACTTAAGAATGCTAAAAATAGAAAATGGGAGAAGTGATGAAGAAGCAGAGGAGGTTAATAGTTTTAAAGTTATCGATAAAGTTCATACGAACCTATTGAGGTAAATTATCTCTTTGTCTGCATGGACCTTAGCTATGACATACCTCTCACAAACCCCTCATCCATATGAATTACTCTCACAAACCTTCTTTTCCAAATTACATCTGTATGGGCTTACTTATGAACAAGCCTATATTGAGTCCGCACAAACTTAATTTACAATACCCATGTTCCAAGGCTCTGTGAATAGTGCCATTGGGTTCGGGAAGTGTGCCTAGGGTGCTGGGTCACTTACATGTAAATTGAGGTAATGAAATTGGTCATGAAACTTTGAGGGGCTTTAATTTGACAAAAAAAAAAGGCAAATTTTAAAGATTTAGCAGAACCAATAATTCATTTTAGACTATAAGCTACCCCTCTGAGCAATAAAAATTTTACAAGTTGAGAATGACTCGGGATATGCCTAGACAGACCTAAAAATAGTGGATCCTTAAGCTTAAAAATTCCACTGAGTCCATTGGTGAAATAATTTTTGGATTTTGAGGTTGTTTGCAAATTTTCATAATTTTTTAGGTCAGCATACAAATTAAGGCAGTCTAAAAATTACCTTATTGATGGAATTTGGCCACAAAAATTTAAAAGCATGTAGAAGGGATTAAAATATGAATTTAAAATAAATGATGTAATTTTTTAAGATTTATGTGAATTTTTGTGAATTTTCAAAGTTTGCTGCAAAGTCGAGGCATTTCAGGATGGCTCGAGTGGCTGTGGGACCCACCCACATACTTTCCAACTAGCCTAGGACCCTTAACAAGTGGCCATGAGTTTTGATAAGGGGATTTTCCAATTAAACAAAGGAGGATTTTTTTCCTCTTTTTTGCCTAGTGAACAGTGCCACAGTTAAGGAGGAAGGCCATTTTCACCTTCTTTCGTCAATTTTTTTTGGAATTTCTAGGTTTTTAAATTCAAGTTAGGATGTTAGGGAAGTCTCTGGAGAAGAATCATGGCTAAAGGAGTCTTCAACTATAAATTAAAATTCACAAAAGTTTACTAAATAGAAGCAATCCATCAAGCTTATTTTGTGAGTTTTCATACCTTCTCCTTGGTTTTCCTTGGGTATTTATGGCTGTAAGTGGTTTCTTGTGATGCCTAATTTCTATGGGGAGATGTATGGCTTTTGTTTGAGGTGAATTGGA
>CANXYI010932226.1:0-11236 GCA_948208565.1 Hura crepitans | reverse complement strand
AAAGAATCTCTTTAAGCACTAGCATAAAAGCCTTTTGATGTAAGTAAGAATGGTTGACTTCTTCTTTGTTACATGCCTTACCAAGCTTCAATGCCTCCTACTACTAGAATTGTTGCAATTATAGTTTTTCAGTGTATGTTTTTCCCGAACCCCTTATCTTTATGAAAAAGAAGTATTTATATTTCTTTTCTAGGTTTTTCTACCCCCTTCGTCAGGAGGAAGTCCTAATCCCTTTTAGATTCTAACTCCTGGACTAAACAGGCAATGTTTAAATTCAGAGTCTATTTTCTTCGACAAGTCCACATGGACTTATTCTTGATGGTCCGTGCAAACTAAGGCTTCTAAAGTGATGGTCCATGGTCTTCATGGGCTAGGTCCTAACCTATTTCTGTAGTTAGTCCGTGTAGACCTAAATAGTAAGTCTGTGCAGACCCATGTCTTGATGGCTTTTTGTGTTGTGCTCAAGAAGTCCATATCTAGCTATCATCATTGGTCAAGGTGAGGTGTCTACAGTTGGCTAGAGGAAGAAGATAAAAGTCTCTCTCATCTCAACTATGGCGTCTTTTGTTGGAAAGAAAAAGGAGAGAAGATTTGGCTTTTATTTGGTGGAAAAATCCACTTGGCCACTCACCTTGCCACATGTCAAGGCTTTAAGCTAGCTGGCAAGTGCAAAGGTGGGGCCTATAGCCACCTGATCTATCCCGAAATGGCTCTATTTTTCAAAAAACTTTGGAAATTCACCAAAATTCACTCGGACCTCTAAAAATTACACCGTTTATTTCAAAATTCCTATTTTAATTCTTTAACTACTCGTAAATTTTTGTGGCCAAATTCTATCGATAAGGTAATTTTTAGACTGCTTTTGATTTGTGTGCAAACTTCAAAAATTATAAGAATTTGCAAATGACCTCCAACTTTAGAAATTCTTTCACTGGTGGACTCAGTATAAATTTTTAGCTATAAGGTCCACTATTTTTTAGTCCATTCGGGCACATCCCAAGTCAACCCCGACTCGAGATATTTTTATTATACTAGGGGGTTGTTTATAGCTCGAAACAAATTATTAGTTCTATTAAATTTTTAAATTTTGCTTTTTTCATTATATTAGAGCCCCTTAAAGTTTCATGACAAATGTCACTACCTTGATTTATATGCATGTGACCCGTCACACTAAGCACACTTCCCGTGCCTAATGCACTATTCATAGAGCCTCAAAGTAGGAGCATTACATTTCTCCCCCTCTTAAGAAAATTTCATCCACGAAATTACCTAGAGTAATTAATGGAGGATACTGAGCCCTCATTAGCTCTTTTGACTCTTAGGTAACTTTCTTAGTATTTTGGTACCTCTATATCACTATAACAATGGTATGGGCTCATTTCCTCAATTATCTCGTACCACGAGCCATACTCTATATCGCTTCCCCTTTATAATTTAAATCTTATTATATCTTAAGATATATCATTAGAACCACCTATAATGGATCTAATCCATACATTCTAAGCATAAAAACATGGAAAACATTAGGCATCTACCGCAACTTAGGTGGTAGTAAGCCTGTATGCTAAAGGTCTAACCCTATCTATACTCTCGTAGAGTCTAATGAACTTGGGACTCAATTTCCCTTTTCCTCTAAACCTTTATGCCTTTCTTCTTAGGAAAACCTTTAAAACACTTATTCTCCAACTGAATATTTAGTGGCTTTCTACTTTAAATTAGCATATGATTTTGGTCTAATCATAACTGCTATCAGTCTTTTTTTGGTTAATTTCACTTTTTCTTCAGTCTCTTTAATTAGATCTACACTAGAGATTTTCTCTCTCCATCTCACTCCAATACGAAAGAGTACTACATCGTCTACCATATGATGCCTCACATGGGTCTATTCCCAAACTAAACTAGTCACTGCTATCATAGATAATCTCTACTAAGAACTTATGTATATCTCAGGTAACCATAAGCTTACTGATACCATTTCCTAACATTTTATCAAACATTTATATCACCCTCTTTGACTGTCAGTCAAAGTGAGGATGAAAAACTATATTATATGCTAGACCGAGGCCTAAAGCTGCTTATATCTTCTTCCAAAATCTAGAAGTTAGATAAAGATCCCTATCAAACAAGAGAGTCACTGACACATAAAAGAATCTTACTATCTACTTTATATATGGTTTAACTAGCCTCTCGAAGGATCTATCCTTCTTATCTGAGTAGCTTGAACTGCCTTTGCCTATCTATCAACAATTATCCATGTAACACTGCATATATCTTTGGTCAAAAGTAAACTCATTACAAAATTCATGGTCAATTTTCTTGTTTTTCATTCTAGTACTACTATGGGATGCAACAATCTAGAAGGAACCTAATACTTAACTTCCACTTGCTAGTATGTCAACACTTGGCATCATATTTTGCCACATTTCTTTTCTTATCTGGCTATCAATAAAAAAAATTTCTAGTTCAAACTTTCCTCCTAGGGTGAATAAAATAAGGAGCTTTATGTGTCCCCTTAAGCATTTACAACCCTTAGGTCCTTTGTATAAGATTCCCACGACCTATTCTGAGGATACAACTACTCACTTCTTGTTAACTCAGACCCTATGGCCTTCCCCTCTTAAGCCTTATTTGCCATCTGAGCTAACTATTTCCTTTATATATTTTTCCTTACCTATTGCCAAACATTTGGCCTTATCTATAACTCAGCTAACACAACATCTCTTAAAGTGTACTGTAATCATCATTCATACTTTTGAAGGTTATCATAAATTTCCTATTCATTATATCTATCATCACATTGGCTTTCTATTGTTGGTAGTCAATCGGGCTACCATAATTCTTAATCAACTCCGACCAACTTTCCTATCTCATGTTAAACCCTTCCTAACTAAAGAGATATTTCATGCTTTTTATGATCTGTGTATATATGTAGCACTTCTTTTCACATAGATAGTGCCTTCATATTTCATCACAAACACCATAATAGTTAGTCCCATATCATGGGTAAGATAATTCTCTCATATGGATTTAATTGTCTTGAAGCATAAGCTACTAAATTTTTATATTATCTCAACACACATCCTTGTAATTTAGCAAAACATCACTATACACAATAGAGCCCTTACCCTATTCAAATTGAAAATCAACATCTTCTTCAATTACTCACAATTGGCTTGACACTTATCATTTTAATCAAATTTCACACATTATCCTAAACATTGAGTCAAAGAAGTGGTAGTAATGGAAGTCCTTTGTAAAAGAACAACTAAGGCTAGAAAATTTTTCACCTTAGTTACATTCCCAGGTGATTCGCTTTTTGGTATTGCCTTCACCATCTTAGAATCAACTATGATTCTTTCTACTGGCACTATATGGCCTAAGAAATAAACTCCACTCAGCCAAACTCATACTTACTCAACTTGCCACGCAACTATCTCTCTTTTAGGGTTTGTAACATAACCCTTAAATGCTATTCATAATCTTTATGGTTCTTAGAGTCTGCTAAAAGACCATCTATAAACACCACCACCATTCATTTACATAAGATTATAAGGTTCTATTCATTGAGTTCCATAAAAACTATTAGGGTATTGGTGTATCCCAATGGCATCAACAAAAATTCAGAATGCCCACACTGATTTCTAAAAATAGTTTTAGAAACATTAGCTTCCCTTAAATTCATAGCTAATATTATCCAAATCTCTTATCAATTATAGAAGATCATCCAACCCTTCTCAGATGATCAAGGAGATTATCCATTTGAATAAGGGATGCTTATTCTCTATAATCACTCTATTTAGCTACCTATAAAGCAATACATCACTTGAGTGACCTATCTTTCCTTCTTATGGACAACATAGGCACTTCTCAAAGAATTATATTTGGGTCTGATAATTATCACATAGCTCTAGTAGTTGTAATCTGAGTTCTTTTATTTCAATTCTTGTTCCCTCTGAGGTAGTAAGCCTAGTAGCTTAGTAGAAATACATCAAAAACATAGATACAATTGGAATACATGCTAGATTAGAGTTAAAACATTCAAATTAAGAGCATAGGCTAACATACCTCACCCTTTCTAAAGGAGTTATTATATTCTTAATGGCAACATAAGATTATCCAAAAAGTTCTTTCCACTATCCACTGTCACTATCAGTCCTTATATAACTTAGAGGGTTAAGTTTTTGTGTTTACAATTAACCATAGCCTGATAGTTAATAAGCTAATCCATCCTAGGATTGCATCAATTCATTGAAATATTGTTTAATCAAAGTAGTAACAATCTATGCCCTTGAATCACTAAAGGAATCTTCTATGCACCTTACACATGATCACACATTACCCCATAAGGTTGCTAATTCCAATGTCTATATTAACATGCTCAAGTTCTATCCGCCTATTCTATGCTTATGCAGTACATACATATGAGGGCACTAAATCAGAGTCTATCAAAACCAAGACTGTAACATTAGATAAACACAATACCAGTTATACCATTTGGTGTTGTAGCCATTTCTCTATTTTTCATTACATATTACTTGGCTAAAGCATAAGCCTTAATTCTAATACCCTAATTAGCACTAAAATACTCTCCTTCATTCTACCTCTGACCCTTATTCTAGGGTATAACATTACATATCCATGCCTGAGCACCCTCTACCTTTCCATGAGTACACTCTCCTAGTAGCGATCTCTAACACCACAATGGAAACATTCTCCTCTCTTGCCTTCTCTGCACTACCCTTAGTGCCTCTTCTGACAAATGACCCACATGGAAGGTCCACTCCGATTACCCCTTATATAAGGAGTACTATTAACCCGAGAAGGCAATTGAGGTCTACTAGTAGAAACCTACCCTGACCTCTAAGTCTGGGTCTAGTTCTACCCTTGCATTGGACTATCTCACAGTGCACTATCTCTTTCCCATAAAGAGGTCTCTCCTTTCTAGTACCATTTCTTCCATGCCACATGCGACTAGTACTGATACTTTAAAATCTTTCTTTCTGAGAGTTAGTTGTCTATATCCTTGATCCCTCATTTAACATTGTTAAGAATCTCTTAAATGCTCTATTTAAATCATTGAAATATAATCTCCTCAGCATACTTTTAGAATTTAGTAAGATCCTTCCATGTACTACTTCCAATATACCAGGATAGGGTTACTACTGCCTGCTATCAATCAGTCACTTGTGACTCTAACTAATGAGTAGCATTACTAGGTTTAGGTGTTAATACATAACCTACTCCCTATATAACTATGGTTACAATACCAATTGGTTCCTTGGCCCCTCTTTCAGGTAACTTAATTAATTACTCCTGTATTATAGAAGACTTTTCTTTCTCAGCCTTGGCAACATAACAATTTAGAGGAATTTCAAACATAGACATATGAACTCATGAACTTAGCCTAGGAACATTAACATATGCTCTGATACCAAAAATTGTGATGCCCCTTTACTAGATTCTAGAAGAAACCCAATAAGCAATGAACTTCCCGCTAGGTCACCTATCCTAAAATTTCCTCGATGTTCATTTGTTTCAGTCTTACTTATAGTACACTAAACAACTTTGTTTGATTCCCAATTCATTCAAGTTAGATCCTATAATCTATTTAAGTTCATGTTATCATGTTTTAACCATCACGGAAGGAATCTAACACCATTTAGTACTATCTAAAAGTTCGACAGCACAACGGCTGCCTTGGTCACTATCCTAAAATTCATATTTATTGTAAACACTTCAATATTATAAATCACATCTCCTGGACCATTTTAGTCCCCTAAATATCATCTTATCGACATCATCAAACACACATTAGTCACAAGCCTTAGGCTATAATAAAAACATACAAAGCCTCAGGCTCACCAGCATGCATACAAATCACATGTAAATAGGAAAACCATCACAGGGATTATTATAGAATATCTTATTTATATAGATACTACCATGTGTCCCTTATTTACATCACACCCATATTCCCCACCTAAGTACATAGAGTGTAAAATTGTATATCTATACATAACTAGTCTTTTCCAGATGACCTCTGAACTCTATTGTGCACTTTACGAGGTGACATCCCTATTCTAAGTACCTGGGCACCGAAATAGGTATGCTGAGTATAAAAATACTCAGTGGTGAATTCAACCATTTTACATGTCCAAAGGTTAATTCATATGTTATACTTTAATCTGATCTTAAATTGGTAACCCACTTTTATTAAAGAAACTAACATGCATAATTCCTATTTTACCCCTAGGGTATTTCTGCTAGTAATTATCCAATTAATTTATCCCAAGCCATATAATTTATGCCATTAGTCATTATAAGTCATTACCAGTGCAAAAATTATTAAAATGGCCCTTGTATTTAGTTTCAGACTCATATATGAATTTATTAATCTTATTCAATTACTTTAACTGGCCCAACTCAAAAGTCATTCCTAACAGACACTAGATTTAGAGGGAGAATAAACTGGTGCAGTGGTCCTTATTTTGGACCTACACCGCTGCACCGGCATACGTGCCATGATGGAGATCAGCTTATAGCCTCTCCAAACATAATTAAATAAATATTTATGTGACATAATAGAGATCAGCCCATAGGCCTCCCCAGCCACAAATAAACCTCATCAGAAATATGACATAATGGAGATCTGCTCGTAGGCCTCCCGAGCCACAAATAAGACCTCAACATCTGGGTGACATAATAAAGATCAACCTGTAGGCCTCCCCAGCCACCAATAATATCCACTGCCTAAACATCAAACAACTAGCAGCTACAAAACCCTAAGTTAACCAGTTAACCCTTCTAGTGGGTGTCTAACTAGTATGCCAAGTAGCTCATTTAAAGTCTAATTATTAGCCAAATGTGTTATAATATTTAAGTTGCAATAATAGACAGTTATAATTTTTATCACACCATTTATTTTTCAGCCAGTTTGGTATGGCCACATTTTGGCTCTATCGGGTAAAAACACAAGATATTATTAAGTCCTATTATTACCAATATTCAAGGTTTAATATGTTATAATTTATCATAGCATTAGTTCTCAAGAAACTAACACTTCCTATTTAGTGACATTTTTAGTTCAGGTAATGGTCAATTGGACAGTTATAGGTCATTTCGACCACTTTTCAAGACATAGTTCTGGGACCATCTGAGGTCCAACTTAAGTGTAGTTTTTAACAACAATACATTCCATAGGCCTAAAGCCAACATATACTAGGACATTTACAAGGCCAAAACATAAGCTTAAAAGCCATTATATTTAACTTCAAGACATAGCCCTTAAAGGCACATAGTATGAACTTATTTTTCCTTTACAAGCCATTACCCTTATAGGCAATTATAGGCCACTTGTCATACCTTATTTCTAGTCATGTTTTAAAACTCAATTGAGTGCCCAAGACATTATGAAGCTTCTTCTAGAATCTCAAAATAAACCTCACGTCTCGATCTAATAGGATCAAGGTAGGCACTCTATGCAATCTGACTCTCTTATAATGTATAATTCTCTAAGTTTCTCCAAAGAGTAGTCTATCCTGATTTGTATGAAATATGTAGTCTTGGTCAACCAATCTACTACCATCCAACTGAATCACATCAGCTCCTTTTCATCAGTTAGCTGACAACAAAGTCCATTGTGACCCCTATCCCACTTTCACTTAAGAATTGCCATAAGATTAAGCAATCTAGAGGGAACTTAATGCTCAACCTTCACTTGTTGACATGTAGGGCACTTGGTCACAAACTTTAACATATCTCCCTTAATACTTAGCCACCAATAAGGCAACTTTAGATCTTTAAACATCTTAGTGCTACCAAGATGCATAGCTTAAAAAGCATTATGAGCTTCCTGCAAAATCTACTTCCTCAACTCTTCCATATCTGGTACGCATATCTTGTTATGGTAGTATAGATAATTATCACTCTTGATTTCATACCAATAGTTTCTTGTCTTGAGTGGCACTTAATTACACTCACTAGCTTATGAACATCCTTATGAGAATCCTTTGCTTACTGTATCAAACTAGGCTTTACTTATAACTCTGCCAACAAAGCATCATCACCTATAAGTTGTAATCTAACATTTATTGCTCTCATAGCTACCATGAACTTCCTACTTAGAGCATCTACCACAACATTAGCTTTCCCTAGATGATAATCAATTAAGTAGTCATAGTCTATGATCAATTCTATCTATCGTCTCTATCTCAAATACATCTCTTTCTAGCTAGGAAGATACTTCAAACTCTTATGATCCATGTAAACATAAAATTTTTTTCCATAGAGATAGTGTTTCCAAATCCTTAAAGCAAACACATTTACTACTAGCTCTAGATCATGAGTAAGGTAATTCTTCTCATGCGACTTCAGTAATCTTAAAGCATATTCAATAACCTTGCCTTCTTGCATCAAAACAAACCCAAACTTATTATGAGATGGATCATTGTAGACATTAAAATCATTCCTTGACACTAGCTATACAAGGATAGAAGCTTTAGGCAACGTGGATTTTAGCTCATCAAAACTCTCCTAACATCAGTCATCCCAAATAAACTTCACATCTTTTCTTAACAATCGAGTCATAAGTGTTGTAATCAAGGAGAAACCCTTAATAAACTGTTTATAATATCTAGCCAAACTAAGGAAACTTTTGATCTCTATTGTGTTCTTAGGTGACTTCCATTCTATAATAGATTGTATCTTACTAAGATCCACTCAGGTAACTTCTATAGAAGTTATGTGTCATAAGAAAGACACCTCACTAAGCTAAAACTCACACTTACTAAGTTTGGTATAGAGCTTCTTATCTCATAGAACTCGAAGAATTGTTCTCAAATGTTAGACATGTTCTTTTTTACTCTTCGAGTATACCAAAATATCATCAATGAAGACCACTACAAATTAATTAGAGAAAGGTCAAAAGACTCAATTCATGTGATCCATAAAGGCTGTAGGAGCATTGGTAAGCCCAAATGGCATTACTAAAAACTCGTAATGGCCATAACACATTCTAAAAGTTGTATTAGCAACATCTGCCTCTTTAACCCTTAACTGGTAATAACCAAACCTCAAATCAATAATTGAAAACACCCTAGCTTCCCTAAGTTAATCAAAAAAATCATCTATCCTTGGTTGAGGATACATGATCTTGACAGTCAATTTGTTCAACTATTAGTAGTCCACACATAACAGAAGAGAACCATTATTCTTCTTAACAAATAAAAATGGTGCTCCCTAAGGTGATACAGTCAGCCTTATAAAACCTTTGTCAAGTAACTCTTGCAACTAAAACTTTAACTCCTTTAAGTATATAGAAGCCATTTGGTATGGAGTTATAGATACCAAAGCAATGCCAAGTAAATCTTTTATGTTGAACTCAAGTTCTCATTGTAGTAGTAAACTTGGTAACTCTTCAAGAAAAACATATGCATACTTTGACAATACTAGTATAGCACTAGCATCTTGTTCTCCTTTACTAACATCATATACATGTGCTAAGAAAGCTTGACAACCCTTTCTCAAGATCCTCATGGTTGTAATAGCTAATATCATCATAAAGAGGAAACATGTTCTCTCATTAACCACTATAATCTTTATTCCATCGTTAACTTTAAGAGATATCCTTTTCTAACCACAATTAATAATTGGTTGATACTTTGGACAACCAGTCCATGCCTAAGATCAAGTTGAACTCATAAAAAGGTAGCACAATGAGATTAGCCAAAAATTGATGTTCATGTACTATCAAGGGATATTCTTTAAAAACTTTGTTCATAACTGCATGCTGGCCTACAATATTGCTAACCATAATCTCTATGTCAAGGTTTCCTAATGCTAACCCTTGACCTTGTGCCCATGCAGTGCATATATATGAGTGTGTAGATCCTAGATCAATCAAAGCTAAAGTAAGAGAATCAAAGAGAAGAAAGGTACCTACTATCATATCAGGTGAATTAGTCTCCTCTCTAGCTATAATGGTATATTGCCTAGCAACCACTCTAGTTTCAACTCTACTCTCAACCCTAACTCCTTGAGTACTAATTGTCTTCTCACCTCGGTCCCCTTTTAGTCTTTTAATTAATCTAGGTATAGATCATTGTCCACCCTCAAACTATTTCAGGTAGTCCCTGATGAAATGGCCTATAGCACCATCAAAAACACTCTCAATCTCGATCTCTAGCACTCTCCCAACATCTCTTATGATAGGCCTAACACTTGGGCCACTGATTATTTTGAGCTATAGGAACTAGAGTATTAGCAACCTAAGACTATTGCTATCTTATCTTACTATGTGCCCCATGTCCCTTTCTTTGAGATTAACCTTACTTTTGGGTTTACTATGGTGCTTCTAACTGATTTCCCTTAAACTTCTTATATATATATTAGGCTGCACTAGTTGATCCCTTACCATAGGACCTCTTCTTCTGGTAAAATTATCTCTTCTCCTTCTATACTTCCTCCACCAAAAGGCAAGTAGATACCAGTGTAGAGAAATCTTTAATCTTCATAAAAGCTATTTTTGCACTAAGCCTTTTTTTAGATCTCTTACATCTATCTACTTCTATCCAAACCATGTCTTTAGCATATCTACTTAACATGGTGAAGTCCTTCTCATACTTAGGTATTAACCTCTATCCCTACTTAAGGTTAACAAATTCCTATTTTCTAGCATCCAAGTATTACACACATATTTACTTCTTTTGGAACTCCTCTAAGAAGTAATCCCATGTCAAGTCAGCCACATTATTATTTTCTATCAAAGCTTCACACCACTTGAAAGCTTCCTCTTTCAATAAAGAAGTGGCATAGATAACTTTCTCTTTTAGTGTGTATTTGAGCTGCTGCATAATTCTTGTGGTTCTATCAAATTAGTACTCTACCGCACTTATATCTGCAATACCTCTACCCTTAAAATCTTTAGCCTTTATCTTCTTAATTCTCTCAAGATAAGTCCTCTAGAGAGCTTGGGGTATTAAAGGTGGTTGTTAAACTAATAGAGGTAGTGGATTTGTTACCTCTATGGCTCATCTCAGCAAATCTAACATCTCTCTTAGAAACACATGTGGTACTTATGCTGCTGAGGATGCTTGCCTAGCATCACTTCTAGAGATTGACATAGCTTTGATAGCTATTTGCCTAACTATATTCAGAGTATTTCTTTCTACCTTTTCCTTACTATGGGGTGTATTTAAACTCATCACAAGCTATAGGCAAAAGAACAAAATATAAGCCT
>CANXYI010932202.1:0-10205 GCA_948208565.1 Hura crepitans | reverse complement strand
TATAATTTGTTAGTTCGTTGCATAAAGCACCCTCATTTGACAATATACAGGTAATTTGATTATCCTTTCTGTTGTGTGATAAAATCTTCTTTTTCCTCGTAGTAATTCTGATATTTTCTTGTGTTTCACAGTGAGATGCATCTTTCTGATGCACTTTTAGTTTGGCTCAATGCTAATAGAGGACAGTTGGAACCTTTGAACAAAGTTGAGGATGACTGCATTGGCATCCTAAGCCAGGTATGGGTTTTTTAGTTTTCATTTCATGTCAAGACCTAAATTAGGAGAATGTTGCAGAAACTGCTTGTATTTTGGGCAGTTGGTATCTGATCACCACAAAAAAAAAATCTATTTATAGAATATGCTAGTGTTTTCTTAACATTATTGTCCAGCACATTCATCAAAGACCAAATGCCAACTAAACTCAAACCTATTGTGTGTTATTAAAAAAAAAATCGATAGTAGTCTAGTTGGAAGCTGCATTTTTATGATAATCAAAAGACAAGCAATCAACGCCAATTTCTTGATATTCAATTAAGATTATGATAAAAGTGTTACTTAAAATCAATCTCAGTTTGCTTCATGGAATATTGCAATTATAACTATACTATCCTTGCATACAATCTCTTAGGCATATGGGAAAGTGATCATATCAAATAGCAACAGGCTTTTGCTAATCCTAGTGAGCTCCGTATCAGTTCATTTGATCTAAGACCACCAGTATTTCTTCTGTTTCTTTCTGTCAAAATATAGAAATATTAACTGAAGTAATCAATATGTATCCAGGAATCTATCAATGAGGTGCTTTGTGAATAAGAGGCTGCTGCATACTCAATGATCCTATTACTTTTCTATCTTAAGTGGATCCGGGATTTTTGTGGACCACATAGTGGCCACAAATCAACATATGGTGTAAAAATATTTTTTAGCAATACAGATTCTTGTTCAGTTAATTGCTAGATGCGACAACTAGACCTGCTGTCTTTTCACACATAAATGTTTGACTAAACATCATTTGTTGGTAATTTTTAGTTTAATTTGGTAAAACCATTGACTGTTGGTGTTACACAGGTCCGGTCTTGTCTCTTGCCGTTATGGTATGCTGCAGGTGTGTATAAATATCATGCATGGTACTTTAAGTTTGCTTTGGTTCTGTATTTTTCTTTTCTTTGTTTTTATATTAATTCTTATTGTGAATTTGCTCAAATTTTAGGAAAAAGAAGGTGTTGCTACTTTTCAGAGCTTGCTGAAGAAAGCATCGAGACAATATTTAAATTGATGAAGATTCTGCCTGCTGATTCAATTTGCATCTTTGGCGATAGTGACTTGGACCATCTTAGGATTCGTTTGACCACATATTCTAAGGTAGTCCACCAATCTCTCTGATCATTTAATGCTTCTTGCTGAGTGTTTACTAATGAAACTTAGATAATACAATTGCAGTTACTCATTCATATTCTTCTATACATGTCAAACCTCCCGTTTATGAAGGAAATTCGAATTGGTCCTTCTAATAGTTGCTTTATTTTCTAATTTATGTGTTAGCATTTCTGAGGATAATCTGGAACCTTTTAGTGAATAGAATCCAAATATTAGATCTTAGCTTTTGTGAAGTGATAATGATGCATTACAAGTTTTTGAAGATCTCTTGTTATTGATTCTACCAGTTTGTTTTCTTTGAAAGATTTTTTAAATGGAAAGTCAGAAAGGTAAGAGGTTCTCCTTTTGCTGGCTGCTTGATAAAGAAGTTGAATTTACTGTTTTTCTTCTCTTGTTTATGCCCATCTACTGATAAATATTAATTATCTTAAATTTGTGGAGAATTGAATGACAAAACATGTATGTGCCATACAAAAATCCTGTTATACAAAAATATATTGAGAAGGAGACTTCAAGTTTGTACATCTGATTCTCCTCTGAAGAATATTGCAAAGTATTGACAGTTAGGAGAAGAGTTCCACAATGAATGTGATTAATGTGAAACCATATTCCCCTTATGGTTTTTAGCTAAAAACTGTTTCTCATTCATATTGATAAAGCAATCACATCATTAAATTAGGGAAGGAATTTACATTGATAAAGTCCTTTCGTCATCAAATTAGGGAACAAATTGCAGACACTTGCCTTAATTTCATAACTCTGCTTAATTTTCATGTCTCCTGCATGTTAATTTGACTGCAACACTTACTCATTGTACAGAAAGTAAACCTTTCGGGTTGTCCACAAGTGACATCAGTAATTCTTCTCCTCTCTTTGCTTCCTTCCTCATATTGCATGGATCTTGCATTAAGAAAAAGCATAAGACGGTGTTTGATCAACCTCGAACATCTGAGCAAAGATCAAAGTGGAAGTGGAATTTTGCATGGGCTGCTGCCAACTCTTTCTTTTGAAGCAGTGGAGGAAATGGATATCTCAAAGTGTCCTAGGCTACATCTTGGATCCACCATTGAGTTCTTGTCCAAGTCATTTCCATCTTTGAGGAAACTAAAAGCTGCACATCTTTTGAACTTTAAGACAACCACTTTATACAAACTGATGCTTAAGTGTCCACTCATAAATGAGGTTGACTTAACTGTTGATTTTACTCCCCTTATACCTGCACAAGTATCGGTTGTATCTTCTATTCCTGACCAAGTGCCACCAGTACCAAACAAATCAATGGCTGTTGGCAATAATACCTTGGATATCACTTCTTATCATTCAGCACCAATCCTTTCAAATGTCACAAGACTCATATTTGAGGGTCGAAGTGATATTTCTGGTGAGATGTTTATCATGTTTTCTGTTTCAACATTTTTTGATCAAAGGGTTCGATGGATTCCATTTTGGCCATAACCTATATTCTGTGGTGGGATGCCAGCATGATAACTCAATATTGATATAATTAGACACAGAATAACCAGGATGCCAAGTCATAATTGGCCAGTCAGTCGTGACATGTTAGCAATTTCTTCAGTGAAAACCCATTGGACATAGACATTCTGCCTAGCGTCTTCTTGTAGTTAATAGTAACATTTGCAGCTTTGTAAATTTTGAAATTTGTTATCATTATTCATTTATTTGCCGATCATTCATGTCTAGTGGCATTTTTATATCAAGTTATTAGTGGCAAATTCATCCTGATTTAGTTGTGAAAACTTAGTGTGGTTATTCACCAAATAGCCAATGATTACTACCAGTTTAGATGGAGCTGCTGGAAAATTTTTGACAAGTGCAATTTTTACTTTCACATGAATGACCATGCTGTAGTTTTCTTTTTTTTTTTTTTTCCCATGCCAGTATTTTTTTTTTTCCCTCCTTCATTGGCCATGTAATAACATTTCATTGCTATCATCTATACCAGATTCGGATCTCGAGTGCATTTCAAAGTCATGTGTTTCCTTACAGTACATAAATCTTGAAGGTTGTATTTCAGCTACAGATATGGGCATATCAAATCTCATACGCAGATGTGCTAAACTACACTCAATTTTAGTTTGTGATACTTTTTTTGGGATGAATTCAATTCAAGCTCTATGCACTACTGTTACAAATGTTGGTCCTTCTGCTTCTCAACATGGAAAGAAATGTTTAGATACATTGGCTCTTAAACTTCAAATACTTCATATGGGTGGCTGCAAGGGTGAGTGTTATCTTCTCTCTCTAACTTTATTTGGAGTTGGCATAAAACTATAAAGTTATCTTTGTATTTTTAACTTGAGCCCTGGTTTGAACGTGAGACAGTGGCGGAGTTAAGGTGCCTACTTTTTGTATGTCCTTGAAAATTACTAAGTTGGACTTAGTTGACTTTTGAGCTGTAAGATCTATTGATGGAGCTCTTCGGCAAATTTGGTTTTTGGGGGCTGTTGTTAATTTATTACTTATTGTGGAGAAATGACATCTCAAAATTTACTCAAAGCCATTTTAGTCTTGCTTAATTTGTTTGCAGGTGTTGATGAAAGATCTCTATTTAACCTTATATCTGAAACACAAACTTTGACAAGCCTTTGCTTGAGGGGCACCTGCCTGGTTGATAATGCTCTTTGTAGTTTCTCAGGTTCTTCCTTGGAGACACTTGATGTTTCTTATACCATGGTCAGTCATCAAACTTGTGATATTTGATGTCTTTCTTCTAGAAAATAAAGTTGTTGCTGCATACAAATGTGTAGATGAATTGCCTGCTTAATAGTCAAATATACTTCTGCATTAGCTGGCTTGAATTTAAAAAACAGGAGACAGAAAGTTGGAAACACTTTGGGTCAGATTAGTTAAGTGGATTTCTTGGAGACTGTCTGGGGTGAAATTGCCCCCTGCAGATGATTCTAACTAGTGAATAAATGTTTTTTTCTGGCTTAATTCACATGTTACTTTTAACATGAAAAATGTAATGTAAAAGCTTTATTTGCCTTTTGTTTTAATGTGCCTTGCAATTTGTAGTCTATCATATGGTCATTATATTAGTTACGGAAAAGGAAAAGATATTGCGGGAATCACGTGGCTGTTTCGCTTTATATTTCTGGTGCACTTGACAATGCCATCTGTGTGAGGCATTTGAAAATAATGACCCCCATATATATCAAGTAGCTTAGTTGTTGGCACATTGACAATCTTGGCAATTAATATGGCTAACCAGCTAAAAGGGACTAAATTGAGGTTCTTATTCTTGTCATTATAAGTGGGTGGTACTTTCCATGCTTATTAGAACTGATATTGTACCATATACTTGCAGATCTCTGAAGATGCTTTAGCTCATATTGTCAATGCAAATCCTGCTTTAAAGTGTTTGAAAGCGAAGGGCTGTAAAAATCTGATTCAGCAAGGAAGTAACAACAGTGGGGTAGAACTTTCTTCCTTGTATTCACATAGAGAACTCTATAATGAGTTAGGCAAGAAATGCATGTTGGCAGAGATTGCACTTGGTTGGGGATTTTCTTGGTTGTCTTTAGAAGCTATGAAACCTGCGATGAAATCATTAAGGGAACTAGAAGTTGGTTTGGGTGGATCATTGGGTGAAGTTGCCCTTAGCCTACTTTCTACAACTTGTCCCATGCTGGAGTCAGTAATTCTTTGGTTTCAGGTATAAATAGTTGAAAAAGCTTGAAAATGACAGTTGATATACTTCTGGGTGGCACGTATCACTTCTCCGCTTGTTTGTATTTATATGAAGATAATGTCAAAGGACGAAAACAGATCCAATCATTATCTCAAATTAATCATTATTGCAAGTCAAGATATTGCCTTTTGTGGCTGGTCATATTGAGATCTCTTCTTTATCTTTCTGAATATTAAGTAATATGGAATTTATAGTCAGTTTGATGTTTTTCAAGAGCCAATTTCATGTTTGATTGCTCAGTGTCATCGTGACACCCTTAGTGTCTTGGCTATTCTTACTTAGCTACTTCATGTATTTGTCATACGTGTAGAATTAAAGGAAATTGAAGAGAACTTCAAGCATTCAAGAAAAACTAATTTGAGGGAAATTTATCATGCAAGCAGAAGATACTGATTGAGCATCATGATGCATACCCCTGTTTTTGCCATCTTTTCTGGAGATCTTGCTTGCCTCATCCTGAATGAAAGTGTTATGATTTGTATTTTCATTAAAATATTGATTGCCCTTTTGTTTAAGGATTTTTGTTATTTACAGGTAATTTCTGACAATATCATGACAAACATTTTGACCATGAGGCACTTGCGAGCAGTGGCTCTGTGTTACTGCCTTGGTGATATAACTATATCTAGCTTCAAAAAATCTATGCCCAATCTAACAAAATTAAGGCTTGAAAGGGTTACTCCTTGGATGACCAACAATCATTTGGTTGTTCTTACTCAAAGCTGTGCAAATTTGGTTGAATTTTCATTGGTAGGAAGCAGGCTTCTTAACCCAGGTTAGCCATCGAAAATTGCTCCTACTTCACTATTCATTGCATGCATTACAAGTTGACTGCCTCTCACTATCTCTTCTTTGTTCTTTCTTCTTCTGCTTCTTGATTCAAATAATAAATTTAATTGAAAGAATACCTTACAACTATTGGAATCTTCCACCATTAAGATTCTTTCTGTCACTGCATTATAAATAGATATATTTAAATTTTTGCTGTGTGTGAACATTCATTTTATTCTTATTCTAATGTTAACAAATAGTGACTAACATTTTTCTACTTTATTGTTTGTTGTCCATGTAGATTCTCTGCGCATCATTTCACATGGGTGGCCTGGCTTGATATCTATCCATCTTGAGGTTTCTCTTTGTTCAGATATCAGTTTCCCCATTTATTTCCAAAAAATTTTCATCATCATAATTGGGATGCAGATGCTTTCTCTATTGTTTCACTTGTGCCTCTGCATTTGATGATGAAAATTTATTTTGTGCCTTTATGTTCTGGTGTAGCAAGTGTTATCAGTCGAGCAATTATTCCACCTTTTTAGGAGGTTAGTTATGTTTTTATTTCTGTTCATTTGTCGTGTAGGATTGTGGAGAAGTGACAGTAACTGGGGTTTCTTCCCTATTTAACTGTGGAGCTCTTGAAGATGTCTGGCTGCGTCATAATGTGAGCCATCTATCAATGCATTTTTCTCTTTCCTGCTTCTTTCACTGAAATCTAATTCAAGTTAAAATCAATGGACTGGTACTTTAATCGGATTCTGGCAGCAGCATAACTTCTATTGAATGATCACTTGTTCTGGAACTTCCTTGCCTGTCATGAAGTGTTGGTTGTGCGCGTGCTTATTATAATGCAATTCTGCTTTCCTGGAATATAAAAGAGCAGCATTTGTTCTTGGCCAGGAATGAAGTTTAACTGCTGATACTCAGTGTACTTTATTTGAATGCGTTACGGGCAGTTACCACTTAGATTGGATGCCAAGGCATGCCTGGATGAGGCTATATCTATTGAACTGGAATTGATTCTAAGCGGTTAAACGAAAAATATCCATAATGTGTACCTCATTCAGGCACTCACCTAATTGCATATTGACAGTTCAGGCCTCTTTCACTGAAATCTAATTCAAGTTAAAATAGTACTTTAATCGGATTCTGGCAGCAGCATAACTTCTATAAAATGATCACTTGTTCCGGAACTTCCTTGCCTGTCACGAATTGTTGGTTGTGCGCGCGCTTATAATGCGATTCTGCTTTCCTGGAACATAAAAGAGCAGCATTTGTTCTCGGCCAGGAATGAAGTTAACTGCTGATCAGCAGTGTACTTGATTTGAATGCGTTACGGGCGGTTACCACTTAGATTAGATGCCGAGGCATGCCTGGATGAGGCTATATCTATTGAACTGGAATTGATTCTAAGTGGTTAAACGAAAAATATCCATAACGTGTACCTCATTCAGGCACTCACCTAATTGCATATTGACAGTTACGAATTTGGTAGCTACTCTGTTGTCTGGTTGATGTAGTTCTTCATAACCTTGACGTGGAAAAAAAGCAAGTTCATTTCTGATAGAATTCGCTTGCTGACCTTTCTTATGGGATTGCGCAGGGTTCAGGGATACACAGGAGCTTCATTCTTGACGCTGCTTCAAAGGTGTTCTCATAGAAAAACATATCACTAAATTCTTATGCTGTTGAGCTAATTAAATGCACCTTGATTTTCTCTGCAGTTGCCAATGCTTCGGCAACTATCGCTGGATTTGTGCGACGCATGTGAAGGCGAATTTGAGATTCCAAATGTAAGTTGAAATTTTAAATATGAACTAATAGTAGCAAAGTTACCTGCATGCATATTTCCATTGCAGGAATTCGTGTTTAATTGGTGATTCGAATCCATTTTTCCATTTTCTTCGCCATCCAAACAACCTATTGGTTTTCTTTCATATCCATACTAACTCTTAAGTTCGTCTCAGGATGCTGACAGATACTTTTTAAGAACTGTAAAGATAGCAAGATGTAAGTTACAGAGATCGTCTTCAAATGTTTACTTCCAAGAGTCCCATAGAAGCCCAGTGCACAGGGACACATTAGTGCTGGTTTGGAATAGTCAAAATCTCACTAGAACATTGGTCAAAGAAAGACTTTAGACACTTAATGGTAAGATATTCTCGTCATCCCGACCATGCAATCTTGTGCACTATTATGGAATCTTCCAATATGGATTTTGTTGTGGAATATCACTCTTTAGAGTCAGTTTGGATGACTGTTGTTCAATATTTTGTAATGTACTATATTGTACTGTATTGTATTATTTTAAAAATATTATATTTAAGAGTGCTGAATGATTCTGTTGCTTTAAAAATACATGTAAAAAATACTTGTACGTATAATTGTTTGTTTTGAGGGAATCGATTGGAAAAGAGGAAGGAAATTATACTTTTCTTTTGTTGGATATGTTTAAATTTATATTTTTGATATTACTTTATTTGCGTCAACCATTAAGGATTAGTTACTTGTGTCTCACGACTATGCCGGGTGGTCCTTCCACTTTATAAAAAGCCTTTGAGATCGTGAACGATGACACCTCAAAGAGGCTTATTTGTCTTTTGAAAATTTATTTTTCATAAGTTTTTGTTTTAAGAAGTTGAATTATTTTTATTTCTAAAAAGATGATTTTGGAGAATTTTTTTTTATTATTATTTCTAAATAGATAAATTTCTTGAAGGGATGTAATTCCCTTAATTTGAACCAAAGAATGTAATTATGTATTTAATAATTCAAATTGAGCAACTATTTATTATAATTTTTGAAATTATGTTTTATGTGATATTTTAAGAATTATCTTTGGTACGTAATTGCAACAAAATTAGCCTATTGATCATTTTGTTTACTTTTATTTTTTACCGAAACTTTATGTATACGAGCACATACTTTTATCCTACAAAATTACAATTTTAATATCTTTTTCTAATTCATTTTTAATATTTAAATTATTTCTGGTAAGGTATGTTGCGTTATTTGTTAGATAAAAACTACGTCGTTTCAATTTCCAATAATAGGTCGGAAAAACAGGATTATGTCTCCATGCCCTTTTTCTTTTCTTCGGCAAATTTGTTAATTCCTCCCCTTTTTCCGTCTCCGTCGAATTTCCTCGCTTTCCCTACCCTTTTCTGCTTCTCTAGGTAAGGATTCTTGTCGTTTTCTATTCTAAGCTGAGTCGTTTCTCACTACCGGCATTTCTCGTTTGCTCTCTTCCTTTATCTATTCACTTTTTAAGATCGTGAAATTGTTGATTGATATCAATTCTCCTTCAATCTCGTTTAAATTTTAATGTAAGTTCAGTTCTAAGTTTAAATTGCTTGGAGTTTAGCTTCTGTTTCCTTGAGTTTGAGATCTCTATGCGTGTTCTCGGCGATTGTTTATATTTTTCGAGCTTTTTCTTCTTTCCTCAATTAATCTTGTGAAGTATAAATTTCCTTTTGCTATACTATTACTTTTTTATATGGATAATTTAGGCCGGTGATTATAAAATTAATAAAAACCCATCATTTACTGGTGGAATGGAAGCTAGGTTTATTAGACAACTTGAGTGAAGTTCTGATTTTGAGTGAAATTGCAGTAAAACCCAATTTTTACTAGAGTTTTAATGGTAGAGATTCACGAATATCATAATTGCCCTCTGAATCTGATTGCCTTTTTGCTTTTCCGTTACCCATTGGTTGATTCTTGTGTTGCAAACTTTGCTAGAAGAGGACTTCAGCATGTCGGCTTTAGTGTTATATTCGATTTAAAAGAGGCTGGTTGCATGTCCTTGAAATTGCATTATAAATATAGATGGTTGTCTTTTTTTTTTTTAGTATAGATTTGCCTGACTATATGATTTATGAGTCACTGAGTCTCATTCATTGCCTTCTCAGTTCCTTTTTTCAGCATGTTAACTTGTTGAAAACATTGTGATTCTTTAGTAGGATGTGCTTGATAGGGTGTTCATAAAAAGAAAATCAAATTCCTTTATGAAAGTTGTGTCAATGGCAAGTGAAAAAACATTACCTGCTAGATTTTTACTGTTCGATGATGAAGCTGCATTATTTACATTCGAAAAAGTGGTGTGAATGCGCTGGTAGTGGGTTTTGATGTGCCAGATTGCAGATTATTATGAGCTTAGGATGACACTGCTGTGAGTACAAAAAATAAGCATGTATATGATTGCTCCTACTGTGTTCTTTATATCTCCAACCGAAAACCAGGAAAGCATATAGGAGATGTTTCTGAAAAGTTATCTTAGGAAACTTATTGATTATTTATGTAAATTGAATAATCTTTTATTTTGTTAACTGCCACCACATTG
>CANXYI010932021.1:0-10092 GCA_948208565.1 Hura crepitans | reverse complement strand
GCAAACCCAATGGTCTAGCATTATTGAGTGCTTGATGGTACCACTTGACTCTCTTCAGAATGGGAGTCTTAGTATCCAGCTCATATAATTATTCCACTTTTAGGCAAAATAGTGTATAAGAGCCCTATTCTACTTCAGGTTAACCCAAGCAGGGGATCTCTATTAAGTAATAGAAGTTGAAAGGGGTGATGTTCATCTCTCCTAGGAAAACTAAAAAGTATGGGTGGTGTCTATCCACTTCTCCACTAGTGCTTAAACAATCAAGAGGTCCTTCCTTTTACTATCATTCTCTAACTAGTCATCCACATGAAGACCCAAACTAGTGGTTAAGAACTAAGTTTGGACATCTTTAGAAAGTCGGCCATAACACTAGCAAGACTTAGGCGCACTAGCAAAAGCACAAGCAAAATGGCATAAGATGTTACTTTAGGGGTTATTAAATAACATGAAAACATAAGGAAATACATACAAGCAAAGAATGTCATTTAAATATCTATTAGATGAAAGTCATCCGAATAAATGACACCACCTCCAATCAGATGTATGAGCAATACAAAAATTCATAAAGGGAAAGTAAAAGCATTAAAAGAAAAACCATGTCTCTAAAACTGAGAAATAATCTTACTCGATAAGGAGTCATCCAGACGAATGATAAGACCTTTGATCAGATGATTTCTACATAGTAAATGCTAGATAGAAGGATAATTTATTTGTTACGATAAGTATGATGACTCTTTAGCCAATTGGATAGATTGAGCCTAAAAGGGCAAGAACTCACTTCTAATTAGATATGGATTAGCATAATTTGGTTATAACTGAAAAATCATCTCTCAAATCGATCAAAATTTTTATTCAACTTGATTTCGATTAATTCAATTTGGTTTGAAGTTTTCAACTAATTTGTTATATCAGTTTAGTTTAATTCTTTTTGCCTAGAATTGAATAAAAATTAAACCGATCAAATTATATTAATAGTACGTTGTTTGATAGGGCATTTGGGCTATAATTTTTATTATTAACTTGTAATTTTATCTTTTATTCATACTTTAATATGATATGGAATGTAATTTTTTTCCATTTGCATATAGAGCAATTTTAATGGGATTGATGTTTGATTTTAGGGATTATGTTTGGAATTTATGCTATTGTGTGATATTGGATATGTTTTTATTAGTAAATTTAAGTTTAATTTAGGCAAATATTGAATAAATAGAAGTAAAATATGGAATTTTAGTGAAAATATGTTATCTTTTTATATGTTTAATTTGACATTTCGATTAACCGAAATAACCAAACCTTATTGACTAAATTATTTTTGTTAGGTTAATTAATAAATTGGTTCTATTTTTTTATTTAGATTTCAATGCTATTTTGATTTTCAATTAATTTGGTTCAATTTGGTTTTTGAATTGAACCAACCATTGCACACCTATAATTAGATGTAAAATCTTTAGAACTAATAGAAAAATAGTTGTCTGATTGGATGAATGATCTTAGGAGATAGTTTAAACTATAATTTTATTTTACTCATTTCAAACCACTAATCAACTTTCTAATTAGATTATCATGCCATAGATGCAATCCTAAATGTTAAGGGACCTTAAGAGACTATGTTTCATACCAAAAGTCCACATCAAATTGGATGTTTAAGGTTTTCTATCTTGAACATTCATCCAATCAAATATCAAAGACATTTGATTAGAAGAATTTCATCCCTACAGTTCTAGAAATAACACCACCAATAATGCAAATAAAGAAAAATCGATAACAGTAGGGATTGGATACTTATTGTAGGAAAGCGCTTATCGTAGATGTGCTTATTTAAGTGATGCAAAGTGGGATTTACCCTTTGAAAGGAATCTCGTGCCATGTAGAAACACCTCCCTTGCAGCGCTTGATAAATGGTCCAAAGTCAATGACCTTTTATGACTTAAGCACTGCTGGGGATAGAGCTGAAAGTGTGAGAATCTTAAGAGGAATCACAAAAGGAAGAAAAAAGATAGAGGAATAAAGATAGGAGGGAAAAATAGAGATGACACTAGATTATTTTAATTTTGAATGGATATTTAGGTGGTTATGGCTTTTAAGAGCTAAAACGTCTCCTAGAATCTCACCAGTTCATATAATTAGATATTGCCCATGTCATTCGATTAGATGAAATCCCTTCATCTATCACTTGCCCATTTTCATCCAATTGGATGTGTGCCTCTCTTCAAGGTTAACACACTAAACATTTTTTAATACCTCTAAACAAACTAAATCATACTTTTAAACCCACCTAACCTTATATTGGCTTTCACACTGTCATTTCCATGACTTATTTTCCATATTTACCCTTCAAACCCATTTGTTTTTTGACCTAAAACTATTATCTTGGCCATTTTCTCTTTGACTATACAACCTTTAATTTTAGCCCTAGTTCTCATGAGCTTTTTTGCTCTCCAATGCATTGGCATAACCTCAATCACTAAAGGTAAGCTAATAAGCTTTTTGTGACCATTTTCATTGTGGGTAGCACTCTTTGCAGTTGCCAATGATTAAAGGCAATGCCTACTCTGGTAAAAGATTTAGGCTAAAAACAAATTGCAATTACCAAACTCAGCCTTAAGGCTTTTCTTTCACTTTCAAGAGGATGACAGCTAAGTCAACTCAAGTTACACCTACTAAGTAGAGGGAGTTCTTAGAATCACTGATATGGACCTAAAGCCTCTCTTTAACTCTTAAAATCGTGACTACTAAGCCAATTTAAGCAGTACCTACCATGTAGAGGGAGCTCTTAGGATCATCAAAATAGCCTTAAGGCTTTTTCTGTTCACCTTTAAAGGCATGCCTACAAAAGCCAACTCAAGTTACACCTATCGAGTAGAGGGAGCTCTTGAAATCGAGTTAGGGCATAGGTATGTGTCCTTTACCTTTCTGAACTTTGATGATGATTTGAACACATGTCTATAGACCACATCAAAGTGGGGGGAATTATAGATACAACACATAGGAGTCCTAGTTTATGAGGAAATTCAATGAAAAAGCCATCAAATCTAGGACTTGTCTTCAAGGATTCTTAGCTAAAAATTGAGAAATAAATGCCAAATAAGTCTTATCAGATGAGGATTCATCCAAACAAATGTATTTCCTATTTGATTGTATTAAACACTAAAACCCAAAACTAAAAATCTTACCAAAGCAATCCTTTTTAAACCATAACTTCGATCAAAGGAAAGCATATCTAGACGGATGAATCCCTTTACTTGAATGGATAAACTTTTAAAAGCTCGAATGGGGCACATATCCCCTTCTCATTGAACCAACTGAAGGTTAAAATCCTTCAACCTCTAAAACCTTAAAGGGTAAGTTTTACCCCTTATTAAGGGGGTGTGAAGCCATTTTTTCATGGTAACATCCTAAACACTCTTATAAGGCATCAGAAAGCCAAAAAGAAAGAGAGCAAATAGGGAAAAACTTCAAACTTTCCTATACTTTCCTTTACTTTCGTACCAACCACTTGCAACCTTTTATATCACTTTTTAGAAAGGAATCATAGAGGTAAGGGGAAGCATAGGTATTTCCTTAAGGATTACTTAGTCCATTTTCCTTTATTGCTTCTTTTTACACTCATTTTGCATCTTTAGTGTGTATTTTCTATTTTCTTATTTAGTTATTTTCATATTTTCTTTTCAACTTTAGATTTTGCTTTGTTGTGTTTCTTATACATATTTTGTGTTTTACCTCAAATAATAAGGGTTAAGGCCGACTTGGGTAGCTTTAAGTACCCTAAAATCCCATTTTGAGATACCAGTTAAGGTTTTTTACCCTCAAGGTAGACCTAAGTTCACTCAGACAGATGACTAAGATCATTTATTCTAATGAATGTTCTTCATATTCAAAGTTGTCACTTTTACTACCTTGAAACTCAAATCTCCTTAAGATAAGGTCAATATCCAATTAGATATCTCAAGGTCTGATTAAATATCACTATCTTCCCAAATAAAGCAACTTCCTTTTTGTCTAGATAGCTTTTGTCTAACCATTTTTGGAGGAACATTAGATCGGACATTAGTTTGTCCAATTAGATGTACACCCTTTATACCATAGTAAAGTTTACATTTTTAAAGTCTTATATGTTTGAGTTTTCTTTTAATAAGTGTGCATATTCTAGCTGAGGCCAAAGGGAGGTTTGATCAAATGACCATATATCTTATTGGCCTTCAGAGGCCTTAAATAAGGACAAAATGTTTGTCTTTTTGCTTCTTGCCTATGTTTTTGAATTCCTTATTATGGGGTACATCAGATCGACTGTTTGTTCTAATCAATTCTATGTTATGTGTTCATATTCCTTTTGCTTTTGGTGACTACTAGACTTTTAGCTCGACTCAAGGATGAGCTGAAAGTATCAGACTAATTTTTATTCCATTATTTCCTTTTCCTTTTAACTTGATAGAAGTGCTAGATTTATTTATAGGTTGTAATAATTTTCTTTCATTGTTTGAAAATTTCCATGTATAATTCCATGAATGTTGTAATAAAGTAACTAAAATGATTTTTTATTTGATTAAAAAGAGGTGATCATGTAAAAATAATTTATATAAAATAAGGTTTTAATTGTATAAAAATAAAATCTTGGCAAAAGAATTCGATAAAGACCCGTTACAACCTAAATCCTACTAGAACGTTCTATTTATAAGCACAACTAGAGTATACTTAAGAGTCTTAAAGCAAATAATTTTTTTTAAAACAACAAGAAAACACTTATCATAAAAGAAAAGAACTTTTCTTATGATTTTAAAGGTTGAACATTTAAAATTAAAAGCATCTTAACTAAATTTTTAAAACTAGATCATAAGCAAATCTGTGCTGAAATTTTGACAGCAAATAACTGTCTGGAGGCACATCCAAAAATTTCAACCTATAAATAATAACACATATAGGCATAATTTCATAAGTTAATACATTACTTATCAGTTCTTCCTTAATTATTTCAGAAATACAAAGCTTCTAATCAGTAACAAGCAACTATTAATCCATCTAAAAGCTATAACACAATGTCCATTATAGACATTCCCCAATAGTTATGTAAAATAAAAGCTCCTTTATAGAAGTCCATGATATACAAATTTACCGTGTGGAATTGTAATAACATTCATTATCATACATATACATATAATGAACATGAGGCAATCAGACTTCACTACTATCCTTGACTTTGATAAACAAACTTTGATGCAGCTCTGGTATCTCCCTTGACTCTCTAAACTTGTAACCACGCAAGGTAAGGACCAAAATGCTGAGAACAATAATACTCAATGGTGTAACTTTAACTTATGCATAACTTTTTTCTAGATATTATCAACTTAAAGTTACAAAATACATAACAATAATATCACATATAATAAGAAATGAATAAACTGAAACTGAATTACCTCATCCTTAGCAACATTCATATCATCTCTCAAAACCAAATATTACAACATCAAGGAGTTATGACATTTAGATAATTATCCATCTCATCTAATGTCTAACATTTTACTTATTTGAAAATAAAAATATTCCCTATATGTATGTGTGTGTGTGTATGGAATATACTCAATTATAGTTAACATACCACACACATAATTAATAGAGACTTATTTTAATCTTAAGAAAACCAAATTCACTATCTCATCATAGAATATTTCTAATTATTTACCATACTCAACATATTGACTTTCAAAAATTGGATAATAAGATATCAAACATATAGGTCTCATCAGATGTGTAGTGGCCTATATTTTGGACCTCATATTGGCTGCACCTACATAGGTGTGTGCAATGGCCCTAATGGACCTCTCAGCCACTGCAACTACATAAGTGTGCAATGACCCTATAGGCCTCACAACTATTGCACCTATGTAAGTGTGCAGTGGCCCTATAGACCTCACAGCGGCTGACCTTTAGGGACCAAAGTCCCTAATTTCTAAAAATGATTTTAATTTAACAAAGATAGTTTATTTAATAAATAAAGGTTTTAAATAATACATCTCAAGGACCAAGTCCTTAAATCCTAAAATTCTTTATAAAATTGGGAAAATAAAGGTTTTTAATAAAAAAAGGATTTCTATTTAATAAAAATGTTTTAATTGGAAAAATTGATATGGAACCAATTTTTTAACACCTGAAATAGTTTTCTTAGAGTAAGAATAAAAGTATTTAATAAAAAGTATTTTTGGAACCAAAGTTCCATAATTCTTTAAAAATTATTTTAAAGCCTTAATGTAATTTTAACAGATAAAATGTATAGTTTTTAATGGAACCAAAGTTCCAATTCTTCGAATAAAAATGCTTTCTTAGACTAAAGTCTATTTAATAAATTGGCCCGATTTCATGTATGTTATACCACATTAAGATTTATTGGATGTATATTGCTTCATTGATGTTTTAATAAAAGATAATTTGTCATTAATATGCAAAAGCATAATTTGTAATTAATATGCAAAAGTATTTATTTATTTAATTTGTTATAATTGCATGTAAAGGGATTTGATAAAAATTATTGAGATGAAAACTAATATTATATAGTGGCCATGAATAAGAAGGAATTCTCAAAAACAAAATCTCTATCAGTTTACTTCATAGATTAACCACTTAGGTAGGCAACTCACACTCATCATATGGTAATTCACCTTATAGGGGACACTCGAGCTACCATCTTGAGTAAAATTGGTAATGCATTTTTCGAGGCCTGCTCTAGTTTGGCCTGATCTCAATTGAGGTACCTCTAAGGTGTTTACTAATTCATTAACCTTAAGAATCAAATCATTGAAAATGAATAGAATAAATTCCTAGGAAAAGTATCTATTGTATCGAACTATGTGTTTAGGCTAATAAATACTACTAATTCTAAAGTGAAGATCATCTCCAAGATAATGGAATTGTGTAAAGAAGGGTTAGATAAATACAAAATATTACATAAGAAAGAAATAAACCCTATAGAATTAAGTTGGGTTCTTATAAAACCAACAAAGTATTCTAAATCAATAAGGTTCTTCCTAAATAACACAAAAAGGAAAAAATATATTCTTGCAAGTAGAAGAACCAATGAGGAAACCTAATTATTGAACAAATGCCTAAAAGATTAGTTTCTAGCAGAATCAATGTAGAAACCTCTAAGGTAGAACAAAAAAAATATTAAGGATAATTTCTAAGATAAAAGAAGGATAATTGTTTATAAGTAAGGATAATAAACTCTAAAGATTTCAATCTACCTATTTATACAAATGATGAAGGAAGTCATGAAAGTATAAAAGCCATGAAGCAGATCACATTCATTCTTAAGGTTGTGAAGGAGATTTAAAAAATCTCTAAACAATGTTCTATTGCTTTTAAGGAAATTTGGCACATGGTTTCCCCATTCTTATGGCTTTAAAAAATGCTTTCCTTGAAAATGTAGGTTTGAGTACATATAGTGAACTTACTTTTAGATTTTTTTAGTTATTTAGATGTACTGATTAATATAATATGTACAGGTAGTAGTACAAGACCAAATTGATTGCTTGATAAATGGTGGTATCCATTAGCTTAACCTGTAGTTTTACTAATAATAGGGGTAAGATAAATATAATAATGCATGAAGCAAAACATGTTCTTGTTATCATTAGTAGAAAAAGGTTTATCATCGATAAACATTTGGCATTCCTAAAATTTGATATAGATATTATTTTAGGAAATGTATTTTTAAAAGGGCAAAGAGAAAATTGTCTTTTTATGGAAGATGAATTTTATGTGTCTGTTATAGGAATACAAGTCTTAATTCTTTCTAATCCAAAATTCAAACTAAAATTTGGGTTTTATCCTATTAAAATTCTTGACTTGTGTGGTTTTAAGCCTTGTGAACTAACTTTTAGAGTGTGAGCAAAGAATGGTGAAACATGGCAAGAATGTTTATTTGAAGTCTAGAATTTAGATGATACTTGGTTTGAACAATTGTGTTTTAAAAACACAAAGTCCCATTGAGAAACCAATAATAAGAAGCATTCAACCATTAGGAACAAAGTGGGATAAGTTCCTAGTTTAATTAGCTGATAACTTTAGTGATGATGCATTAAAATTATGGGTTCTAAATGGTATAACAACCAAACTAGAACTAAAAGATCCCAGCAAAAAATATCAAAACTAGGAACATGACATATACATATAAAATGATTGAAGAATTTTATAAATAAATCCCTGAGTTACTGAAAAAAGGTTTTATTAGGGATAGTATCAATCCATATTCTAGTTTAGCCTTTATGGTAATAAAACATGAAAAGAATGTGCGAGAAAAAGCACAAATGGTTATAGACTACAAGTAAATCAAGCCACAAAAAATGATGACATAAAATTCTTAGGGCATGATAGTGTAAGCCTTAAACAACTTTCCATCTTTTTTTTGTAAATTTAACTTAAAAAGTGGTTATTAATATGTACAAATAAAGGAAATTTCAATGCTCTTAACAACATTCAATGCTTCTCAAGGAATGTATGAATGGTTGGTAATGTTGTTCTGATTGTAGGCATATTTCAACACAAAATGGATAGTGCTTTTGAGGAATTAAAAAGATTTTGTGTGGTCTATATGGATAATGTGTTAGTTTTTAGTAATAATTAAGAAAAATAGATGAGTCACCTTAAGTAGGTTACTAATATCTTCTGAAATAAGGATTTGATTCTATTTCAGAGAAAGATAGAATGGTTTAAAGAAAGTGTAAAATTTTTAAGGATTAAGATTTCAAGCAGAAAAATATGGTTGCAAAGTCATATATTAGAAAAAGTTACTCAGTTCCCTAATGAATTAGAAGATAAGAAGTAAAAAAGGTTTTGAACTTGCAAACTATACTGGATAATTCATTAAAGATCTTTCCAAATACCTAGGAAGGACTAGAAAAAAACATCTCATAAAAATCCCTAATATTGAGATGATAAAGAAAATCAAGCTATTATATAGGTAAAAGAAAAAAACGAAAAATTTTCCTTATGATATAGATGAGTTAGTCTTAAATACATATGCTTCAAATAAGAGTTGGGGAGTAGTTTTACAAATTAAGCAAAGAAAACCAAAGCCCATTAGTAAATACTAGTCTAGAATATCTAAAAACACATAACTGAATTATCTAGTTAATGAAAAGGAAATGTTAGCAGCAAAATATGGAAATAAGGCCTTCAACATCTTTTTTAGCACTTAAAAGGTTTACTTTTAGAACATATTCAGCATGTGTGAAAAGTTTTATGAATATGAAGATAAACTAGACTTTTGAGGTTGAAAGAATAGTTTTATTATTACAAGTTTAATATTGAATATATTCCTTTTGATAAAGTTGTAAATCCTATTCTCTTTCATGTGAACTTTTTAATCTTGCATATGGATCATACTACCATCAACAAAGCTATGTTAGACATGCAAAAGATAAGGGCATTCAAGAAGAGAATGTCCTTTTAAGAGAAAAAAGGAAAAGAATGAGGGTAAAGGCCTATCATGCCCTATTTCCTTTACTATCTAAACTACTGTAAATTTTGTGAACTATTCATGTCGCCCTCAGGCATTACCGGACATTTTAAAATAAATGGGCAGCATAACGGCTGCTTTATTGCCTAGCCAAATTTTTAAACCTGTAAAAGAACACTTCTATGAAATGATACACTATCACCAAACATCCTTGGACCCTCTGGTCCTCCAATATCTCATCAGAACTCAACACATCTCAATCATAATATATATATATATATATATATATATATATATATATATATATATATATCACAGGGTCAGAGACCCATCAGCACACATTCAAACTCAACACAGACATAATAAGTATACAATTAAGCAGTTCACCATACATTAATCTTTATCTACTACTGAAAGTGAGTGTCCATAACCCATATGACCTCCACACATGAGTGTATTACTGTTACAACCCATAAGTAAGCAAAATACAATACCAAAATAGACTCGAACAGCTACACTGATGATGAAGTCTGATGCTTGCTTCACTTCTATCTACAGCCTGCGCATCGGGAACGGACACGCTTAGTATAAAACTCAGTGGTAGAATAATCCAAATATAGTATGTCATTTATGCAACATGC
>CANXYI010931998.1:0-15732 GCA_948208565.1 Hura crepitans | reverse complement strand
ATGGAAATTGCCCTATTGATAGAATTGTGGCATTCTATAAATAGCTTAATACCTATCTATTTTCCACTAAAGAATATTATAAGAGGTTAATAAGTAAAAAATAAACATAAATTGAGGTTAATGGCCCATTAGTTGGACACCCACCGGATGGGTTGACTAGTCAACTTAAGGTTTTAGTAGCTACTATATTGTCTGATTTTTAGACAGGGTTGGTATTGCGGTCGAGGTCCATTTTAGGGCTATTGTACTAGTCTATTGGATAGACCAATCTATTGGGTACCCCAGTTGGTGCTATTTATTAAAATATACTGATGCAGCAATGTAGGTCCTAGAGGGCCACTGCACTAGGCTATTGGCCAAACTAGTCTATTGGGTAGACCAGATTGTGTAATTAATTTGGTGATGTGATTTAAGAGGTCTATGAACTGATCCCTATGAAGTTTATCAGGCCAATGCATTAGTCAGAGTTAAGAATGTAGATCACTACACTATTTTAGTTCCCTCTAGGTCTAGTGTATTAAAGTGTCGTCTATCTTGTTAGGCCTATTAATTTAATAAAATAAGCAACATACAACTTAATGACAATGGTATAGATAATAAAATACATAAATTGGGATAATTACCTGAATAGTTAACCAGTATGCATGACTAAGGGCATTTTGGTAATTTTGACATATATGGCATTTATTGATATGATTACCTAATTTTAAGAATATTATCACTGATAATGAAGAATATTAACAAGACATAATTTTTAGTAATTATCTAAAGGAATAACTATTAAATGTGAACAAGGGTATTTTGGTTATTTTGACAAATATATTTAATGATTGGCATAATTACCTAAATAAATTGACATTATCACTATATATATGCATGATAACAACTGTGAGATGATTTAAATCCTTAAATCAACCACTAAGTATATTTTATACTTAGTGTACCTATTTTAGTGCACAAGTAAGTAGAAACAGCAGATAGCCTCGTAATGCGTGTAACTGAGTTCACAGGACAAGGATAGAGGGTTATAGTGTATATAGTGTACAGTTTTGCACTCATGTACATAGGCTAGGAATGGGTACCATGTAAAAGCCATGTAATTGGTTATGTAATATATATAATGTGGACTGTGTTCTATAATTAGTAACCTATCAGATTGTGTGAATGTGTGGTTTTATTTACTTGATGGTTTTGGTATGTGTGTCTTGGTTTTGGTATGTGTGTCTTAGGCTCTAGATTATGGATTGTCTAATTGTGGCCTGAGGCTTGTGTTGATGAATTGATAAACAAATGATCCTAAGCTGATTATTTGGGGATCCAGTTGGGTCCAAGAGTTGATATGTTTATTGATTGAAGTGTTTTTATAAGTTTCAAAATTTTGGATAGTGACCCAGACAGTCGGTATGCTGCCAAATTTTAGGGAAAAGTCTAAATAGTTATAACTAAGTATTTTTGGCATAAATAGTTTAATATGACCTTAAGTTGAGCTAAGAAAAAGATAGAACCAATTTTGGAGTTAGACTGAATTAAATAATAAGAAATTGGTAAATGTTAAACGAATGAACCAAAAAGGCAATTTTAGGATGGGTGACCTTATGGGAAGTGCACCGCTTATTAGGTTTCTTTGGGAATCCAGTAGAAGGTGTCACATACACTACCCTTAATGCTTTTTGTTACATGTGTTATAGGTTTGGGGGTCCATTACTATTACCTAAAGCACTAGGAGTACTAATAGCTTTAAGAGGCAATCGAGGTCTAACTGTGGAAGCTTGCCCAGATCTCTGAGAGTGTATCTATCTCAGTGATTGATGCATAGACTCGGACTGAGATGGTGTCTCTATCTTTCTCTTACTGTCACCTGGGGCTGCACTAGATTGCCCAGTAGTAATCTATCTCTTTTTTTGGAAGAAATCTCTCTTTTCTTGTACCATTTCTTTCGTGTCATAGGTAGATGCCACTAATACATCAAAGTCTATTACCCTTGGGTTTGCTCTCTACATTCTCAACTCCACATTCAACCCCTTTAGAAGTCTCTTACACTTTTCCTCTTTATTGGTAATGAACTCCTATGTGTATCTGATTAATCGAGTAAAATATTTCTCATATTTAGCCACTATCCTCCTATCTTGTTTCAAATCTAGGAATTCCTGCCTTCTCTTGTCCTTATAGGACTTAGGGATGTATCTCTTCCTGAATTCTATCAGGAAAAACTCCCATGTGAGTTCTTTCACTAGCTTCCTCCTTTGGATAGTATCCCACCAATGGTATGCTTCTTCCTACAGGAGGGAAGTTGTACACTTTAGACTATCTTCTTTTAAGCATTTTAGCTGTTCCAAAATCCTAAAAGTCCTCTCTAACCAGTACTCCACTCGTGTTGCATCATCCTCTTTTGCACCAAGAAAATCCATAGCTCCCATCTTTTTAATTCTCTCAAATGGTGTCCTCTACATAGAAGCTGGTGGTTATAAAGGTACTGGAGTTAGTGGAGGAGGTAAAGGTGGATCAGTAAGTGCAGAGGTGTGTCTCAACATATTAACTATCTACTACAATAAAGCTAAAGATGCTTCTACCTGTGGCTGTGTTTGAGGTTATAGCCTATGTATAGCATCATTATGCTTAAGGGTAGCTACATTATCTACTCCTTATATTGTAATCGAAGTATAACTGGCCACTTCCTTTGCCCTTTCCTCTGATGGTCTATCAACCATCTCGTATTACTATAGAAATCACAAAATTTATTAGCCTCTATATAGTGTAGCATAACATCATAACAAACCCAAGACTTTGCCACTCATGTAAATTACCTAGGAACTTTAAACCTAAGCTCTAATACCACCAAATATGCCACACCCTACTAGATTCCTACAGAAACCCAACAGGCGATGCACTTCCCAATAGGTCACCTATCCTAGGATTGCTCTAGAGGTAAACGTCTTAACACTTAAGGACTATGCTAGAATTCTATGAGGTATTGGTTAGATGTCCAATCTAATCCTCAATCATATTTATACATGGTATAACAGACTCAAAAAAAACTCATTTATAGACACTTTCTAGGTCACATAAAATTAGGCAGCATAATGGCTACCCGATTGACATATTAAAATTTTTCACCTGTTAAAAACACTTCTATAGGCACATAATCCATAACCTCTATTTGGACCCTTCTTGTCCCCCAATCACCATTAACACACATCAAAAAATCTCATAATCATACACATAGGGCCTCAGGCCCACAGTTATCACAACCATAAGGAAACCAAACACATACAACACCTTTTTATATACATCACATCTATGTTTTATATACAAACCTAGTAGCTTCTAAGCATGCTAACCCAAACCTATAGGATTTACATAAGTGCCACTATTAAAATGAAAAACAACTTTCTTTACCCTTTAACCCTTGTATGGCTACACTACACGATCACTGAGGCTAGCTTGCTTATCCTTGTTAGTTACGCACCACAACATAAGTACACTGGGTATAAAACTCAGTAGTGAACTTAAACCATTTAAAACATGTAATATGTAGTAATACACATAAGCAAGCATTAAATAACGGTCTAGGTTCAGTGTGTGAGTAACATGCCAGATGTTGGATGTCATTTAGATAATATGTCATATTTTCCTCATAATTACCAAAATGCCACTAGGTTCATATATTAAAATTACTATCAGAAATTATCACCAATTAATTTTAATTACATTTTACTTTATTTTTAAGTCTATTTCATAGGCCTGACTAGATAGATGACACTTACAGACACTGGACCTAGAAGGAACTGAAAAATATGTAGTGGCCCACATTTTGGACCCTGACCGCTGCACCGGCCTAATATAGCCATAGGGATCATTTTATAGGAACCTCCCAAGGGGTAAAAATATTGAGTAACTATGTATAGGGATTAATCCGTAGACCTCTCAAGGGCACTGATCATGTCAAATAATTCCTCCAAGTCTGCCCAATTGAATAGTGCAGTGGCCCTCTAAAGACCTTTGCCACTGCATCGACATAGTCTGATATACAATCAATACTAAAGAGTGTCTACCCTATAGACTAGTACAATGGATTAATTATGAACCTCAGCCGTAGCATCAACCCAGTCTAATAAACATGCAATCTAGTAATTGCTAATCCCTAAGGTAACCGGTTAGCCCATCTAGTGGGTGTCTAACTAATGGGCCATCTAAATCTATTTCAAGTTTATTTCTGTAGTGATCATCTTTTTATAATATTACAAGTTCAAAAATAGACAATTAAAATTTTTATCAAATAGTTGATTTTTTACCTGGACAATTACAAGTCATTTTTAGCCCTAAGAGCAATTACGGGTAAAATTTTCTATAACATTTTAACCCATTTTTGAAGGCATAATTAAAAGCATATTAAATCTAGTCTAGCCCATTATTTTGGCTCAATTATTCACATGTTAAATAATTATTTTAATTATAATCTCAAAATCATTTTTAATGGGACAGTTATAAGTCATTTCATCTATTGCAATAGCCATTTTTTGTTCATTTTAGGTCCCTTTTCAGTGCCAATTGAACTAATAGTCATTCATTTCCATAGGCCTAAAGACAAACTCTAATAAGGATATCAATTCACCATACAGATGGCTTACATGCCAAAGTATATAAACATTATATGCTAGGTCATTTTAAGGTACAATTCTATGCCTAAAACTAGTTCATTTGCAAATCCTTTTTTCATTCCATTTCAACCTAATTTCAAGTTCATTTTTCAACCTCTTTCTGTCTTTTAAAAGTTTTCCATATGTTATTCATTTCATGCCATACTAAGTATGCACATTCACCTAGATCATGCCATATACATAATGCCACATGAATGCCATAAAATGTCATGCCATTACACATACAAGTGCTAGTTAGGCCATACCTCATTTTCATTCCAATTTACCTTTCAAAGCTCTCAGCCAAAAGATGCAATTTTCCTTACACATGCTTTCAATCCCATTCAAGCACACATATGCACATTTAAACCTCACACAAGCATACCTAAACACACATTATCCCTTAGCCATGCAAACTAAGGCAACATACATTTTAATCTTGCCTCGGCCATATCCACACGCACACACATAAAAGCTTCATTTTAATAATCTCTTTGAGTACACCTCATATGCCTTTAATGGCAAGCCATATACCATATCATATGCTAACTACTCATGCCATATACTTAGCCTAGCCACCAACTAACCTCTTTGCCAAAAGAAGACATGTATCAAAACTTGTAATTCTCACCACATACCCACACATTTGAGACATCTTCCATGCCATATACCTTTAATATCATGCCATAGCACCTTAAAAAGCTATACACACACACCCACACAAGCACAAAGCTCTCGTCTAAAAGGAGAAATTACCCTTCTATGCATACTTTCCACCTAATTAACATCCCAAGCACTCATTCGACATAAAATTAGTCTAATTATCTAATGCTCGTGCTCTGAGGCTCTATGAACAGTGCTATTAGGTTCGAGAAGTGTGCCCGAGTGTCGGGTCATTTGCACATAAATGAAGGTAGTGACACTAGTCATGAAATTTTGAAGGGGCTTTAATAGGATAAAGAGAGCAAAATTTAAAATTTTAGCAGAACCAATAGTTTATTTTTAACTATAAGCTACCCCTTGGTGCAATAAAAATTTTACGAGTCGAGATTGACCCGGGATGTGCCTAAACAGATCGAAAAATAATGGACCCTGAAGCTTAAAAATTCCACTGAGTCCATTAGTGAATGAAATTTTAAACTCTGAGGACATTTGCAAATTCTCATAATTTTTTAGGTTGGCACACAAATCGAGCAGTTTGAAAATTGCCCTATCGATGGAATTTGGCCATGAAAATTTACAAGTAGGTAAAGGGGATTAAATGGTGAATTTTAAAATAAATAGTGTAATTTTTCAAGATTCGTGCGAATTTTGATGAATTTTTGAATTTTTCTAAAAAACCAAGCCATTTTAGGATGGCCCGAGTGGCTGTAGGGCCCACGTCCACACTTGCTTGATGGCTTAGGGCTTTTGACAAGTATCCATAGGCTTTGACAAGTGGAAATTCCACTTAAAACAAAAGAGAGGAAATTCCTCCCTTGTTATCTAAGCAGTGACGCCACAGCAAGGGAGAATAGCCATATCTCACTTATATTTCACCTAAATTTCCTGATTTTAGTTGATAAATTCAAGTTATCCTATTGGTGAACTGTGGGAAAAAGAATCAGATAGAAATGAGCTTTTAGTTGGAGAAAAAATTCTCTAAAGTTTCATGGTTCAGGTTGACCAGAAAAACTTAATGCCATCTTCTACCTCCTCTAGCCATATCTCCTTTATCCCTCCATCAAAATTCATCATTCTTTTTCCTAAATTTTCTTTGGGATGTCATGCACTTAAGGGAATTAGAATTTCTAAAAAAAGAGCTTTTAGTAAGGAGATAAAAATCACCAAATGTCCTAGGGTTAGAAGCATTCTAACAAGCAGCCAAGGTGAGTTTCATGATTCTCCTTTGGATTTTCCTAGTTTTTCTTAGTTGGAAGTTCTTCCTAGTGATGCCTAACTTCTATAGGGATGTATGGCTTTTATTTGAGGTGAATTAGGGCAAGAAAGGGCCTGAAGAGCAAGGGAGAAAGTCACCATAGGACTAGAATTAATGATGGCAGCCTTAGAATGGTGGCAATTTAATCATCAAGTGAAGGAGGTAAGTGAATTCCATCATTCACTTCATACCCCCCTTAAATTCTAGTAGTTGTTATTTGAGTTTAAGAATAGTTGAAGTGTTTAAATTGGCTTGCATGGGCTTTCCTTTATGAAATTGTAGTCTATGGCATATGGGTGTGTGTATGGAATGGGTTTTTTATGAGAAGAAATAAATTTTAGTCTCAAGGCTTAGTTTGGCTGAGAGGTGTGCATGAATTGAGGTATGTTAGAGTGTGTTTTGGATACTTTAGATTTATGTTGATCATGGTGGCATTGGAAGGAAATGGCATTATGTGTAAAGATAAGAAAAATGCATGTTTAATGTGTAACATAAATGTGGTCGAGAGCTTGTATATGTGTGTGAAAGTGTGTGGCTTGCTTAGGATGGTCTTAGGTAAGATTCAAGGCTAAAAATTGTATATGCCTTAGACCTATAATGTTTGAGTAATTGATTTAGCATGAAATATGGTTGAATGATGTATGGTAATATAGGAGGTAGTGGTGGCCGAGACATATGGTAGGCCTGTGATACATTGAATGGCATAGAAAGGTATAAGTATGCTTGTTTTTGTGATTAAGTTATAGATAAAAGGATGAATGTGTGGTAAACATTAGAAAAATGTGTGGATAAGGCTTAGGACTAGTGGTACCCGAAAGCTAGTAATTGGAAATGGCATGAAAAGGGGATGACATGTGTTGAATGTTATATGTATTAATACATGATTATGTGAATATGAATAGTAAATTATTTTGGCATGAAATCAAGTAAGATGTATACCTTAAAATGGTATGTAATATAGGTAAGAAATGACAAGTAAAATGGCTTGAAACTTTACCTATAAGGGCTATGAATTGTAAATGAAAACCATGTTTAATTGTATGCCCTTGAGGGCTATTGTTTATGACTATGTATGAAGGCATGAATGCCTAGATTATGGCCCAGGTTATGATTGGCTTTAGGTCTATGACTGCTTGTAATAGCTGGTGAAAATAGAACTAAAAAATAAAGTGAAACAGACCTAAAAAGCTTAGTTAAAGCTTGGCTACAATAATCTATAGCTGTCCGGTTGACTATTACCTGAATCGAAAATGTCACTGGATAGAAAGTGTTAATTTCTTGAAAAATAATGTTATGATAAATTATAATATATTAAACCTAGTATATTGGTAATAATAGAACTTAATATTAATTTGGGGTTTTTACCCGACAAAGCCAAAATGGCTACACTAGACTGGTCAAAAAATAAACTATATAATAAAATTTATAACTGTCTATATTTGCAACTTTAATATTATAAGAACATTATTAGTCAATAAATGGACTTAAAATGAGTTACTTGGCCCACTAGTTAGACACTTATTGGATGGGTTAACTAATCAACTTAGGGATTTAGCAACTATTAGTTGTCTGATGTTCAAGCAATGGTGTTATTTATGGATAGGGAGGCTTATAGGCTGATCTCTATTATGTCACACAGTTGTTGATATTCTTGTGGCTAGGGAGGCCTATTAGCCGATCTCTATTATGTCACATTCCTAATGGTGATTGGTATGGCTAGGGAGGCCTCTGGGCTAATCTCTATTATGTCACACATATGTTCAGATGTTATTTATGGCTGGGGAGGCCTACGGGCTGATCTTCATTATGTCACACAAATGTTATTTAATTGTGTCTAGAGAGGCTACGGTTGATCTCCATTATGGCACATATGTTAGTACAGCAGTGTAGGTCCATAATGGGGACCACTGCACCAATTTATTTTCACTATAGATCTAGTGTCTATTAAGGATGTCTCCTGAGTTGGTCCAGTTAAAATAATTAAATCAGATTAATAAATTCATATGTGACTGTAAAGCAGGATATAGACGCATTTTAGTAATTTTTCATTAATAATGAATAAAGGTTTAAAATGGTATAGTATATACATGAAGTGACTAATAATGACTAAAGACATAAATTATATGCCTTGTGGTGAATTAATTGGATAATTACGGGTAGAAATACCTTAGGGGTAAAATGGTAATTATGGATGTTAATTTCTTTAACTGAACTAGGATATTAATATAAGACCAGATTGAAAGTATAATATTGGGATTAACCTTTGGACATGGTTTTAATGATTGTATTCACCACTGAGTATTTTTATACTTAGCATACCTATTTCGGTGCGTAGGTACCCAGAATAGGGATGTCACCTCGTAAAGCGCACAGTGGAGTTTAGAGGTAATATTGAGAAGACTAATCATGTATAGATGTATGGTTTTACACTGTATGTACTTAGGTGGGGGATATGGGTTTGATGTATATAAAGGACACAAGGTAGTATCTGTATGAATAAGTTGTTTTGTAATAATCCCTGTGATGGTTTTCTTATTTACATATGATCTGTATGTATGGTTGTAAGCTTGAGGCTCTATATGTTTTTATTATAGCCTGAGGCATGTGATTGTTGTGTGTTAGGTGATATTGATAGGATGATATTTAGGGGACCAGAAGGGTCTAGGAGATGTCATTTATAATATTGAAGAGTTTACAGGTAGATATGAATGTTGGGATAGTGACCAAGGCAACCGTTGTGCTAATAGATTTTTAGATAATACCAGATGGTGTTAGATTCCTTTTATGATGGCTCAAACATGATAGTATGAACTTAAATGGATTATAAGATTCGACTAAAATGAATTGGGAATCAGACAGAGTTGTTTAGTGTTGTATAAGTAAAAGTTAAACGAATGAACATCGGGGAAATTTTAGGATTAATGACCTAGCGGGAAGTGCACTGCTTATTGGGTTTCTTCAGGAATCCAGTAAGGGGTGTCACATTTTATGGTATCAGAGCATACATTAATGTTCCTAGGCTAAGTGCATGAGTGCAAATGTCTAAGTTTCAAATTCCTCTAAATTGTTACACTGCCCGAGGCTGAGAAGGAAAAGTCTTCTGTAATACAAGAGTAATTAGTTAAGTTACCTGAAGGAGGGGCCAAGGAACCAATTGGTTTTATAACCATAGTCATATAGGGAGCAGGTTATGTATTAGCACTTTAACCTAGTAATGCTACTCAGTAGCTAAAGTCACAAGTGACTGACTGACAGTAGGCAGGAGTAACCCCTATCTTGGTATACTGGAAGTAGTACATGGAAGGATCCTACCGGATTCCTAAAATATGTGGAGGAGATTATTTTTCAATAATATAAATAGAGAATGTAAGAGATTCTTGACAAGACTGAATGAAAGGTCAAGGATACAGATACCTAACTCTTAAAAAGAGAGATTTTGTAGTATTAGTACTAGCTGCATGTGACATGGAAGAAATGGTACCAAAAAGGAGAGACTTGTTTTAGGGAAAGAGGTAATGCACTGTGAGACAGTCCAGTGCAGGGGTAGAGGTAGACCCAGACCTAGAGGGTAGGGTAGGCTTTTACTAGTAGACCTTAATTGCCTTCCTAAGTCGATAGTACTCCTTATATAGGGAGGTAACCAGAGTAGACCTCCCATATGGGTCATTTGTCGGAAGAGGCACTAAGGGTAGTGTAGAAAAGGCAAGAGAGGAGAATGTCTCCATTGTGGTGTTAAAGAACACCATAGAGAGAGTGTCTTTAGGGATAGGTAAAGGGTGCTCAGCATAGATACCTAATGTTACACCCTAGAATAAGGGTCAAAGGTAGACTAAAGGAGAGCAGTCTGGTACTAGTCAAGGTATTAGAATTGAGGCTTATGCTTCAGCTAGGCAGTGTGCTACAAGAACTAGAGAAGAGGCTACAGCACCAAATGGTATAACTAGTATTTTGCTTATCTAATGTTACAATCTTGGCTTTGATAGACCCTGATTTAATGCCCTCATATGTATGTACTGCACAAGATCAAACGAGGTAGATAGAGCCTGAGCATGTTAATGTAGAAATTAGAATTACCAACCCTATAGGGCAGTGTGTGATTGTGAACAAGGTATATAGAAGATGCCTCTAGTGATTCAAGGGTATAGATTGTTGCTAATTTGATTGAATTGCATTTCAGCAAATTGATGTAATCCTAAGATGGATTAGTTTACTAAATATTAGGCTATGATTGATTGTGAATATAAAAAGTTAACCCCCTAGACTATACAAAGATTAATAGTGATAGTGGATGGTGAGAAGGACCTTTTGGACAATCCTATCTTAGTTATTAAAATATAACAACTCCTTTAGAAGGGGTAAGGCATATTTGGCCTATGGTAATGATCTAAATGATTTATTTTGATATGGTATATATTTCAATTAAAGCTAAGTTTTTTGTTGTTTTCTTAATAAGCTATCAAGTTTATCACCTCAGAGAGAATTGGACTTGATATTGAGATGTGTCCTGGTATTGCTCCTGTACTTATTATTCATTATAAGATGGCCTCTGTTGAAATAAAAGAATTGAGAATACAGCTGCAAGAGATATGTGATAAAGGTTTCATTAAACCTAGTATAACCCTTTGGGAAGTGCTTATGCTATCTATTAAGAAAGAATACATTGTTTTATAAGTAGCAGAATATAGTGATTATAGAGAATAAGCATCCCCTGTTTAGATGGATGATCTCCTTGATCATTTGAGAGGTGTTGGTTGATCTTCTAAAATTGATATGAGATTTGAATAATATTAGCTGAGAATTTGAGGGAAGCTAATATTTCTAAAACTGTTCTCATAATTGATACGGGCATTTTGAGTTTTAGTGTTGCCATTAGGGATGCACTAATGTCTCAATAGTTTCATGGAACTCAACAAATAGAACCTTTCAATCTTATATAGATGAGTGGTGGTATTTATAGATGGTAGTCTGAGGTATTCTAGGGACCAGAAAGACTATGAATAGTGCCTGAAGGTTGTATTACAGACCTTGAAAGAGAGATAATTGTGTGTTAAGCTTAGTAAGTATGAGCTAGGCTGAGTAAAGTTTCTTCCCTAGGCTGTATAGTTCTAGTAGAGGGAACTAGAGATTATCCCAGTTAGGTAAAGGCAGTGCTAGGAATGGAAACCACCTATGAATGTAACTGAGATAAGGAATTTTCTAGGCTTAGTTAAGACTATAAAAGACTTGTAAGAGGACTTCCATTACTACCACTCCTTTGAATCAATGGGTTAGGATAATGTGTGAAATTTGGTTGAAATGACAAGTGTCAAGCCAATTTGAGCAATTAAGGAAGATGCTAATAGAGATTCGTATCCTAATTCAATTTGAATAGGGTAAGGGCTCTATTAGGTGCAGTGATATTTTACTAAATGGTATGGAATGTGTGTTGATATAGGATAACAAGGTAGTAGCTTATACTTTAAGACAGTTAAAGCCACTTGAGAAGAATTTCTTGCACATGATTTGGGGCTAACTGCTATTGTGTTTGTGTTTAAAATATGAAAGCACTATCCATGTGAAGAGAAGTACTACATATATACACAGATCATAAAAGCATGAAATATCTCCTCACTCAGGAAGAGTTGAACCTACGATAGAAAAATTGGTTAGAGTTGACCAAGAATTGTGGTAGTCTGATTGACTACGAACTAGGGAAAGCTAATGTGATGGCAGATACAATGAACAGGAAATTTACGATAACCTTGAAAAGTATGAATGATAATTATAGTACACTTTAGGAGATATTATGCTGGCTAAGTTATAAATAAGGCTAGATGTTTGACAACAGGTGAAAGAAAAATAGATGAAATAAAATAGTTAGCTTGGATAGTAGACAAGACTTAGGAGGGGAAGGCCACAAGGTCTGAGTTAATAGGAAGTTAGTAGTTGTAACATCAGAACAGGTCATGTGTATCTTGTATAAAGGACCTAGGGTTGCAGATGCTTAAAGAGACATATAAGGTTCCTTATTTTATGCACTATGGGAGTAAAGTTTGAATTGGAAATTTTATTATTGATGGCCTGATATGAAAAGAGATGTGGTAGAATATGATGCCAAGTGTTGACATGCCAGCAAGTAGAAGCTGAGCATCAGGTTCCTTTTGGATTGTTGTATCCTATAGCAGTGCCAGAGTGAAAAGCAAGAAAGCTAACCATGGATTTTGTAATAAGTTTACTTTTGACTAGAGATACATGTAGTGTTGCATAAATAATTGTTGATGGATTGACAAAGGTAGTTCAAGTTACTCGAACAAGAAGGATAGGTCCTTATAGGGGTTGGCTAGACCATATATGGAGGGGATAGTTAGATACTTCGGTGTGCCAATGACTGTCCTATTTTATAGGGATCCTTTTTTAACTTCTAGATTTTAGAAGAAGCTATAAGCAGCTTTAGGCACCGACTTAGCTTATAATATAGTTTTTCATCCTCAGTATGATGGACAGTCAGAGAGGGTGATATAGATATCTGATAAAATATTGTAAAATGGTATTAGTAAGATTATGGTTACTGGAGATATACATATATTATAACACCCTCTACCCCTTTCTATATGAAATAGGCAAAGAGTGTCACTTCCCGCTGAGGTCACGCCACTTAGGATTTCCCCAGGGGTCTTTCATTTAACTCTTATTTAACTTTGACTAACCTTAACTTTCATACACCCTTAGATCTATTATGGTCATTTACTCACTTATTACTGTCTATTTTAAAGTGTAAATATTCTTATCAGGTACTATTTTCTAGAAATTCGGGAAGTATAGCGGCTGCCTTGGTCTCTATCCCTAAATAAACCTACAAAGAAAAACACTTTGAAATTATTTCCCCTCCTTATTCCTCCTCTGGTCCTCCAGAAGTACTCTAATCACGCAGTACCACATTCAATTTTGCATCACATAGATTCATAGCTCCATTAATAGACATGTCGATAAACCAAGCAGTTCTTTATATATATATACACAGTAGTGTAAACATACATTTTACAATTTAGTACATACACAAGCTATACTACCCACTCTAACCCTACATACATGAGTGCATTAATATACATAAACAAAAAAAGAAATAAGATACCAAGAGTGTCTAGCAGCTACACTAATGGAGGTGTCTAAGGTTGCTCTGCACTCTGTCTACTGCCTGCGCATTGAAACACCGATACGCTGAGTACATGACTCAGTGGTGGAATATAACAATTATATCATGTCATGTAGTGTAACATGCAATAAATGATATACTGCACACAATAAGTTAGCCTACTTCTAGTTCCAATTGTTTATTTTAAATTATTTCATTGATATTTAATTATTCCATTTATTACTCATGTGTATATCCTCTATTATCATTTTAAAGGCCCAGAGATAGACTATACTTTAAAGACACTGGACAGCTGGATGTATCTTATACATTGGCCTACTTTTAGGGCCTTGGTAGCTATACCTACCTCGCTCGGTACTTAGGGACCCATCTGAAGACCAGTCCCAATATAGAACTAACAGATCACATCAATCACAATACAAGAGTGTATACTTAGGGACCCATTCATAGACCACTCCCAATATCCACTATCACATCCACAATTATACAAAACACATTATATAATATCGGCGGCTGCATCCGCCATAACCAACAGAGGTTAGTGGGCGCCAGAGGGAACGACTACCTAACAATTGCTTTATCCCCTAGTTGACTGGTCAACCTATCTAGTAGGTGTCTAACTAATGGGCCATGATCTATTTTAACCATATTCATTCTTCTTTTATCTTTCATTTACCTTTTGGGACCTAATTTACCTAATTAATTACAATATTTCCACTATCGCAAAATTTACTATTCATTTGGTCAGTTTCTGTAACTGACACTATTCATTTAGTTATTTTCTCACTTTATGCATCTCATTCATCAACTTATTCAAGGTTTATTCTCGTGGCTATTTCTCCTAGTCATTCTCACCTCATATGCCCATTATGAAGTACATTAGTTCACTTACACTTTTAGCCATTTAATCATAGTTAATTAGATCCCAAGTTGGACACATAACATAACATAGTTTTAGTCATTTTTCCTAGCATTTAACCACTTTATGCCTATCAATATTGCACACCAAATAACTCACACTTCACACACACACACACTACACAATTTAGGCCACCATTCAACCACTCACACCATAACCCTTTACACACATAATTTCTTACCAATTTCTTCTACAAGTTACCCTAAAATCTTGCCAATTACATTATTATAAGCATAATTTACTCAAACTACCTAGGCACACACACGAAACCAAACTTTCATACAGTAAAACATGCACAAAATGTACATATTTAAATATGACATAACATAATTGAAGTATTCCACATACCAGGGGTGTATAAGCACCCTTTTCTCCACCACTTTGTTCTTAAATTTGGGAATTTCTCTCTCCTCCTTTTTTAAGCCCTAACATACACATTTTTAATCTTAGAAAATTCCTCAAAAATCAACCATAGCTCTAAATAAAAATCTAAAAACATGGGTTTGCTTAGAGTCACCTAAACTACCTATACCAAAAATAAAAAAAATGGAATTTAAGCTTGTTTACCTCACTCCCAATGGAATCGCCATCTGTCGTGACCTGATTCTGACTGTGCTCTCTTACTCTTTTAAGCGGGGCCTGCACGACGTGGTTGTTAGGATGTGGGTGTGAGTCACCATCTTATTAATTATTGTTTTTTGGTTTTATCTTTTTTTTTGTCTTTTTTAATTATAATCCAGATCTTTCTGTGTACGATATAGATATCAAATTTCACATTTTCAGAATAGTGAACTTCCTTGCACGTGGACACTATTTCTACATCAATGCATTTTTGACATCTCTAAAAATTGTGAGTTTCCTACGGGTGAACATGATTTCAAATGTTGAAAATTTTCAAACAGTGAGCTTCCTCGTGTGGATACTATTCAGGGAGAAATTAGAATCTTGCTACGACTTATTCTAATTTCATAAACATAGAATTTCCTCGCGGGGACATTATTTGGGGAGAAATTAGAATCTTGCTATAACTTATTCTAATTTCGTAAACATAGAAATTCCTAACAAAAATTAGAATTTTTGCTACGACCGATTGTAATTTTTGAAAAGGGTTTTGAAGTTTTTCTAA